>JBBPQZ010000465.1:0-15150 GCA_038092795.1 Boletus rubissimus | reverse complement strand
CATGCTAACTTATGCTAAGCCAAGCTGAATCTAGTACACTTTTTGGTAGTTATGGATGCTAATGTTCACTGTGACTCATGTTGACTCATACTGGCTAGGTATGACTCATTTAGGGGTAGTACATGGTTTTGTGATTGTGGAAATGGTAGCTACTTGGTAAGTGTGTAGGGTAGAAATGAAATATAAAGAATTTCTGTGTAACTACAAGTTTGATTACTATATGAGAATGGGTGGGAAAGATAAGCTAATATCTTTCCAGAAAATGGTGGGAAAATTAAGAAAATCTAGGAAAAGGTAGTTCATATTATAGACTATCTATCCCTAAAGTCTTGTGGAATTCTGACCGTGAAAAGTGTATGAATTTTGGCTCCTCGGGTCCTTCTGTCATGGCCATGCATCAATTCAACTTGGTGCAGGTCTTTGATGAAATAGATCTGCAAGTCAGATCTCATACATTTCATGACCTGCTAAGGGGTTAGGATGACATGAACTGTGTGCATTAAATTTAACGTGTCCATTCATATTTCTCGGAGTTCCGGCAGTTTATCCTAGTAGTTAATGCTCCTTTGGAAGATGTGGAGTTCATACGCCAGAGTCCTACCAAAATAGATATATGGCGGGTACTGCATAAATACTTTGCTGGTAGAAATGGCATTGTTAGTATTACACTGCGCCTCAATATACCTCTTTATGTTGGTATACAGGTATGTAGCATAGAAATCAGCTGGTTCCAGGTACTGGACTGGAAAGGTGCTATGGAACAGAGGGGAAGTGTAGTTGCTATTGTACTCAAGGGCCAGAATAAATCCTGTAGTGATAGGGCACTTGATTAATTGGCAATGGTCAGTACCATCGAAGTACCCACTTTCGAACGGAATGAGTTTGAATTGGGTGGTAGAGTACTCATGGACTTGAGATGGGTCAAAGTCTGGAGTCGAAGATATGTTGTACACCTTCTTGCATCCAATAGAGAGGGCAAATGAACTGGGATTGCAGTGAGGAGGTGGATAGCATGACTCATTCGATCTGATACTGCTGGCTTCATCGTCTGCGTCTCCATTGTAGTAGTCATTGTCATTGCTAGTAATGAAGTAGAAGGGGGAAGAAGGAGGTACAGGGCAGTACATAGCTTTCTCCACCAACTTTCCTGTAGGTCCATCTGGTGTTAAAAGGGTGAAATGTGGCTCCAAAGCTGAGGATCTTGGATCCTGGACTATTGGGGCAAAGTTGTAGGAAGATACCAAAGTAGGAAGTTTTCAGATATGTAGGTCGTCCTCATTACTTGCTCACTCTTCCTCCTGGGTATGCAAAAGTCATCGTCATAGTCCACATAGATCGGCTAGTAAATTGAGCATTGGTAACTCATATCCTCCATGAACAAAGCAGGTTTCCAGGAGAGGAAGATGGGAAAATCCATAGGTGAGGTGATATTTTTCAATGTGAAACTGGTACTGGGGAAGGAAAGGTGCGGACGGGGCTCCTACTCAGTTGAATAGGGTGTAAGGTACAGGGGAGGTAATGTGTTGAGCATCATTTGGTAAGCGGACAGTAGGGAGGGTTACTTCCCAGCTACTCCGATCAAATCCGATTGCTGGCAAGGTAGTAGCCATGATGTACACAAGTTGGTAGTTACCGAATACATTTGTTATACTCAGCAATATGGTGGCAAATTGCGTGGAGTTTAAAATTAGTTCCTCGGCTAAATGGAGGCCAACTGCATTGTGTACACGTGCTCCGATTGAGCCAAGCCGACTATTGTCTAGTTGGGGAGGGAGTTTCCCAAAAGTAATAATATTGGGTTCAGGCTGGAACACCTGAGTATAGGCATTTTTAAGGGTTGGGGGAGTGGGTACATTCATGATTCCCCGGAATTCACTCGAGTCACTTTGCACTCGCTTAAATCCTACGTCGTTATCTAAGGTTTTGACAGCTGTCAGCGTGTGACAGTTCATTTCAGGTGGTGGCATTGACAGTTTGGCTGTCATACCTAAATATGTGGCTTGTGACTTGGTGTGACTCATTCACTGAGTCATACTACTATTTGCACATGACTTGCCATTTTTGTCTGTGTGTGGCAATATCATGATTTTCATGACACAATCTCCATTTACTTTGTTAAATCATAGGTAGGTACCATTAAGTCTCTCATCAATAGAAACTAGATTTTGCTGCTGCCAAGGTTGTCCTAATAATATATTGAGTGGACAAGTAGTAGTTACCCAATAATTACCTGTAATAATTAGTCTACCAATCTTTAATTCCAAATCAGATATAAGACCCTTAAGCATGCTGGTGCCACCATTTGTGTCATGCAGTGGCATTGTAGCACCAACATCCATAGGTATCTTTAGATTATTTTCCCAAACTCGGTGTTTAATTAAATTTACTTCACTCCCAGAATCTACTACTGCATTGTAAGTGTATTTACCAATTTTCACTAGTATACGAAGTAGCGATTCATGGTTAGCACAAGTCACATGATGTGTGGTGGCATTAGCTGATGTCATATTTTTGACACAGATCTGCTTGGCTAAGGCAGCATTTAATTCCCATGAGGTACCTAATATTTCTCCAGCTGTAATGTTGATAGGGGTACTTAAAATCTTAGTCAGCACATCATGGGATGTGGTTTGTAATGACAGCTCAATGCAACAATTAGTCATTCTGGAAGGTTCCTGTGGCTTCTCATTAATTAAGCGGGGTTCGAACTTAAATTTGTGCTCAGCTTCTTTAATTGGTTGATTATTGCTATCTCATTTCCCACCCTCTTTCTTCGTCCCATCCACCATCTCAACATCTTGGGTCGCTTTAAATGGTCTTTCTATTGTTTGCACTCCCAACAGAGGCTGGTTCTGAGGGATGGAAGTATTGTGGGGCACGCGGTAAGTCATAATTCTCTGGTTATCCATCTTCATCATCATTTGATCATTTTTATTTGCAGAATTTTTATTTCGCCAGGACTCTTTGTCACCCAGTCGGGTTCCTTGATTATTGACGCGTCTCTCCGATGCCTCCTTTGCATGATTGATAGGTGGGCTATGGTTATCAGGTGCGTCCCTTTTATTATATGTCTCCTTGACTGTTCTCACTAACCTTTCCTTATCTCCAGATTCCTTTCGGTCATGATTCCTTTTGGTCTTGCGCTTCTGGATTCAGATAGGTCACTCGGTAAGTTTGTCAGGCATCACTACTTCATTTCAATGGTTGGAACTAATAGGTTTTCATGCAGGTAAATATATGCCGTCCATCACTTCCTTTCAGGCAGTGCAATTTTCTTTCAACGGGTGCTCGGCTGCATACACCTCATGTGTACAATAGTCATCCTCGTCATCATCAGTATCGGTATAGTATTCCTTGGGTGCATATTCTTTGTCATTGTCATCATCTTCTTCGTCACTGATCACAGGTACTATATAGGTCGTTGAGCCATGTTTAAATCAGCTGTGGTCAGCTACTACAAGGTTTGATTTATCTTGGTGTTCCTGTGTATCAGCATATTTATCCTTCTTGTAGTAGGTATCCAGGAGGGTCTCTCCACTCTCTCTTCTGAGAGGGTAGTCATATCCAGGTAAGCCTAATTGTCCTCTCCCATTATAAACTGTTATGAACTACTGCCGAAGCATCTGATCACTTCCACAAGGCTTAGACTATGCTCGCAGGATACACTATTCCTGGCTCAAGGGGATGAGGGTATGGGGGTCTTCTCTGCTCAACACAGTCTACAATGGCCAGAAGACCAAGGCAATGACTAGCATGGTGAACAAAAATGGATTAGACTGGGAATTCCAGTCACAGAGTGCTACTTTATATATGTTACAGGCGAGCGCACAGACCATGCTATGCATGGGATGAAATACCATAAATAGACTAAGTGATCTCATGGTCATGAGATAGCGATAACGGAAATGAATGGGGCTGTATGAGAAGAGCAGAAATTAAAAGGGTGAGGTTACCTCGTGTTATGATGTTATTGGTTCTAGACCTGGTCATGTGAGGGTTACCATGGTCATGTGCACAGATCACGTGACTGGAAAAGAAAAGAATACAAGTTCAAAAAGTTTGAAAATGTTCATATTATAACACTACCCCCTTTTTATGACTCGAATTCCAGGCAAGTCGTGGTTGGTTCTGTGACTGTAAAGTTTTCGAATGGAGAGAAAAGTGAAGCAAAGGAGGATGCCGTGAGTCCGCAGAGTTTACGAGGAGCGGAGGGATTAGATTTATGGAAATTGGCAACTGCTAAAGGAGCAGTATTAATGATATCTGCAGATTCCCATGTATGATTGGTTTCATCATATCCCCTCCAATGCACCAAATATTCTAACTTCCTGTTTTTGAGACAAGACGAAGCTATGTAGTCCACTTTGAATTGCTCTTCCCCTTCTTGGTCTACTTCAATCGCATCGGGTCAGACTTTGGGCTGTCCAGATATCGTTTCCCGATAAGGTTTTACACAAGAGATGTTGACCATGGGATGAATGCATACAGCATTGGGGAGTTTGAGCGTAACGGTATTAGGAAGGACCGCGGTGATAGCATAGGGTCCAATTCATTTTTGGGTTAATTTCTTTGCCATGTAAGGAAGTTTTAATTTATTGGTGGAAAGCCAGACTTGCTGGCCAATAGAATACTCCGGGGCATCAGAACAACTTTTCTCCACAGAAGCTATCATACAATCTCGAGTATTTTTGAGTGCTTCTTCAATCTCCTTGTGTGAACGGCCCATTTCTCCTGCGAATCCAGCTAATCTTCCTTCAAAGTCCATGTGAGGGGCATAGTTTCGTGTGATGTTGAAAGGGATGGAGCCGGTGGCAGTGGTGATGGTATTATTGTGTGAGAATTGAGCCATTTTGAGCCAGTCAGCCCATTCGTGTTGCTTCTTTCCAATGTAAATGCGGAGATATTGCTCTAGATCTCGATTAACGCACTCAGTTTGGCCATCAGTTTGGGGATGATAGGCTGTGGAAATCTTTTGAGAGATACTGAGGAGTTTGCAGAGTTCCTTGGTAAAAGCGGACATGAATTGGGAACCATGATCAGAAACGAGCATAGAAGGAAGTCTGTGTATGGACCAAACATGATCTCTAAATAATTTTGCTAAGTCCGAAGAAGAACAAGTATCATAAGTGGGAATGAATACAACTTCTTTTGAGAAGTGATCCACCACCACACAAATAGCCATAAAAGAATGTGATTTGGGTAATCCCATAATGAAATCAACCGATAGATCTTCCCATGGCTTTTTAGCCACAGGCAATGGGAGGAGTTTTCCTGCTGGTGCTTTTGACTTTCCCTTCGTGAGGGCGCACACTTGGCAGCTGTCTACATAGTTTTTAATGTCTTTGGTGACACCAGGCCACAAAAAATAGCGAGTAAGGGTGTGAATAGTTTTAGAATGTCTGCCATGACCGGCAATAGGAGAATCATGACAAAGAGTAAGGAGACAAGTACGTAAAGACTGAGGTACAAAAACTTTGTTTTTGTTATTTTTGAAAATGTTCGTAGAGGCGTCAAAAAGGAACTCATTCATGGCATCCACTCCAAGAGAAGCAGACTCCAATTCCAACTCAGAAAGAAAGTCCGAAGATAAAGAAACTGAATTAATGAAAACGGTGGGAGGCAGGACTGTGATATTGGTGTTATGATCCTGCACTGCCTCACCATGGTCTGGACGATGAGAAAGCACATCGGCCCAGCCATTGGAAGAACCCGGTTTATAGACAAAAAGATAATTAAATTCCTGAAGCACGGCATGCCAACGAGCCTGCCGGCCGCTAAGAGTCTGTGGCTTCTTCCAATACTCCAGGTTCTTGTGATCGGTCCAGATTTCAAATCTTTCGCAACCAATAAGATAGTGGTGCCATTCTTCCAGCGCCCGAATGACTGCAAGTAATTCTTTGTTGTAAATAGGATAGTTGCACTCTGCGCTATCAAAAGAGTGGGAAATAAAGGCGATAGGACACCAGTTACCATCATTACATAAGGTGGAGAGCACAGCTCCTGTTGCAATATCTGAGGTGTCAGTTTCAACCCGAACTTCTTGATCTTGATTAGGATAAGCTAGAAGTGGGGCGGTAGTGAATTTCTTTTTGAGGGCATCGAATGCCACTTGTTGACCAGGACCCCATGTGAATGGAACATCTTTTTTGGTAAGATCGTTCAAGGGGTGTGCGATCTTGGCAAAGCCTGAAATGAAACGCCTATAATAATTACACAATCCGAGGAATCCTTGGAGCTGTTTCAACCTAGTGGGAACTGGCCAATCCATAACTCCAGCGACTTTCTTTTCCTGCATTTCTACCCCCTTTTTAGATATAACCATGCCCAAAAAGTCCACTTTGTCCTTCAAGAAGTGACACTTGGAAGGTTTTATGTAAAGGTCATTATCACATAAGCGACGTAAAACCTCTTTTACTACTTCCTTGTGCTCTTCTCGAGTTTTCTTCGATGTAAATATCATACAATCGTCAATGTAAATAATTACTACCGCGTACATGTCATTAAAAATATTGTTCATCATTTGTTGGAATGTGGGAGGAGAATTAGTCATTCCGAAATACATTACCATAGGTTTGTAAGCTCCAATAGGAGTAACGAAGGCACCTTTCCATTCATCGCCTTCCTTGATCCGCACATTGTTGTAACCCCAACATAAGTTAAGGGCCATGAACATATTACCATTTTTCAGCCGATCAATGAGCTGCGGAATCAAAGGAAGCAGATATGAATTCTTGACAGTATTCTCGTTTAGGTATCGGTAGTCGATGATCATTCGTTTCCCACCGTCCTTTTTGGGAATAAAGAAGATGGGAGATGTTTGCAGCGACTTGGAAGGAGCAATGTATCCTTTTTTGAGCTCCTTATCTATGAATGTGTGAACTTTGTCCATTTCAATGTCCAATAGGGGAATTACTCGACCCTTCTTCGGAATGAAGTCTGGCTTGAGATCTACAGCATGATCCCAAGGCTTTCGTATCGGCATTCTAGTCAATTCCTGTTCCAAGAAGACCTCAAGGAACTCATGATAGCTTTCTGGAACCTGTTCTTTTAGTCCTTCTTCAATAGTACGTAAAAATGCAGGGTCTGGTCTGAAATAATTAGAAGCAGGAGGGCCGGTGCCCATAATTTTGCAATACTGGGTGCAGTGCGGAAATGAAATGGTTTTCTGCACCCAGTTAACCTCAGGATTATGGCAGAATAGCCAGTCATACCCGATGATCATGCGATGTGTACCTAATTTAGATATATAAGCGTCTATTGTTTCATAATGTCCTGCGATTTCCACGATTAGGGTTACCGCATGCTGAATCTGGCCAATAGTGCCTTCTGATCCATCAGCGTTATGTATCTTTATTGGGTTATCAAGGGTAAAGAAAGGAATTCCGTGATGAATAACATAATCGCAATCAATGAATGTATGGGTAGCACCAGAGTCCAGGAGAGCTCCAAACCGGTGACTTTCCCATTGACCATCCCGCTGGCAATGTATAACAGTCTCAAGCGAGAACTCTCTGCTGAATGACAATGTCGTTGCACAATGCTGGGAAGTCATAACACATGAGAGGGGTTTATAAATAGAACTAATTTTTTGTTGTTTTTGGAGAGAAGTAAGCACACTATTATTTAATTCTGGTGCCACACTCAATTGAGACGCTCTCACGAAAAAAGCAGACAAGGTACGTAATACAGAAGATAGATCAGAAATCAGGAAATCAGAATCAGAACAAAAAGAAAAAGAAGACGAAGATGAAATAGGTCCATGCACGGAGGAACCCTCTACTCCTATGTGCTGTATCCTTTTAAAGCCTCTGCCGCGCATTGCTTGGCTTTGATTTCAAACTTGTCTCAGTAATAGGCTTCCACTTCTTCCGAGATGAATTGTTGTGCGGCCATTGCTACTACCAGTGCCGGAACCAGGGGAATGGGGAGGGGATGGGAGACGGTTTGTTGTGCCACTTGTGCCTGGGAATATTCAGGAACAGGTATGTAAGTACCTTGATCATAATCTCATACGACTTGTTGACACTATTGAGGAGGACGGGACAGACGACGGTAAGGATTCTTGGGACAATTGGGCTTGATATGCCCAGGGAGATTACACAGGAAGCATGTTCGAGTGTCTGGCCTTGTTGGTGCAGCCTGCTGTACACTTATCTCCATAGGGGCACCACAGCCCGGCTGAGTTCCTACTGCCGTAAATTGTGGTTATTGAGGGGGGGGAGGCTGAGAAGGTGGCGGATATTGATAACAGCCCTGAGACCATGGGATGAAACGGGAATTAGAGGGTGGACCATGCTCTATTGCCATTTGTTCGTAAGCCCTTCCGACGGCTCTATAATTTTCCTTGAGTGCGTCTACTTCGAACTCTAATCCCGGGTGATTCATTCGAACCTGTTCATAGATTCGATAATCTACCGCCTTCTTGAGGATTGTAATAGTGTGGTAATCCTCGATATTTGCCTCATTTTGTAGAACCTCAAAACGTTGCAGGAAGAGGTCGATGGGGTGGCCATTTTGTCAGAGACCTTCTAACTTCCGAAGTGACTCGTGGGCGAGTACGTCAATTTGGAAATAACTTTTTATCTCCTTTTGGAGCTTAGACCAACTTGGCCAAGCCAAATCTCCTTTTGTGCCAATGACAACATCCTGCACATTCTTGACCTCAATTTCCTCGTCATCGAGGTACTTTTCCAACGTCAATTGAGCAAAGCCATCTGCTTTCTTTTCGAACCGTGAAAGGACAGTGATACATCTCAGCTTATCCAACTTCCACATTTGGGCATCTACCCAAAGACATAACTTGACCCACCAAAGACAGAAGGTGAATCGATCGCCATCCCACTTGTCTAGGTCAGTAATCTTTTTAGTCACATTGTTCTTTTCTTGGTTGACATTTAGAGTGGACAACCTTGTGACGAGATCGTCTAAGTCCACCGACGCCGACATACTTGATTATGGATTTTAGGTAATAGGTAGGGCAGAGATAGGAGTGGAAATGTTCTACACCAAAGCGTTCGAAGGAAAAGAAGTGGTGCTCAGTGCATTGTTTGTCGTGGGAAGGCCAATAGACCTTATGGGTATAGGATCGGGGAGGAATTTTGAAAAATCTTCTTTCAACTGCTTACTGTGCAGACTTTTTCAATCACACTCTGGGCAGTCTACAAACTTGCTGCCTAAGGAAATACTTCTTTGATCGGAGGTAATAATGTCTTCTCTGAATACAATGATGGAGGTGGCCGCAGCAACCTAAACTATAATCCAGAACGAAAATATGTAACAGAAGAGAGGCGTGGGAGAGACCGGATCCGCCTGGCTACGGCATACAGAAATACTATCTGCGTTAGACATGACATCACAGGTGATCATGCGAACCTGGGTACACCAGCGTAGTACCAACACAGACAGCTAGGCACTCAGCTGATAACGGGGGCTAGTGCTCTATGCCTGGTAGCAATGTTATCCTTATTTGTACGGCGGACGACTGTATATGAACAACGTGGGGCGAGTGTTGGTCTTGCTACTGTCAAGTGGTAGTGCCTCTTGTTCCCTTAGCTCTGGGACCCGAGCGTTGTGTATGCAGTCTAATCCAAGTGTTATAAACTACCGCCGAAGTGTCTGATCACTTCCACAAGGCTCAGACTATGCTCGCAGGATACACGATTCCTGGCTCAAGAATGAGGGTATGTGGGTCCTTTCCAAACAACACAGTCTACAATGGCCAGAAGACCAAGGCAATGACTATAGTGGTGAACAAAGTGGATTAGACTGGGAATTCCAGTCACAGAGTGCTACTTTATATATGTTACAGGCGAGCGCACAGACCATGCTATGCATGGGATGAAATACCATAAATAGACTAAGTGATCTCACGGTTGTGAGATAGCAATAACAAAAATGAACGGGGCTGTATGAGAAGAGCAGAAATTAAAAGGGTGAGGTCACCTCATGTTATGACGTTATTGGTTCTAGACCTGGTCATGTGAGGGTTACCACGGTCACGTGCACAGATCACGTGACTGGAAAAGAAAAGAATACAAGTTCAAAAAGTTTGAAAATGTTCATATTATAACATAAACTAACTCTCCTCTCTTCACTAGGTCTCTAATGGATTGACAATCTGTCATATTCCAAAATTCGTACAAGTCCAACTCTGGCAACTCCGGTGCTCTACGCACCAACTCCAGATCTATTTCGTCTATATCACAACTCTGGACCTCCGGAGTTGTCTCTCCGTTTTATATATCCTGTATAGTGTATTTCCAATCCCTTTTCACTTCTGCCTACCCTGTATCCTGTCATCTCCGTCTTCCCTGACTTTGTTGTAGTAACCCGCTGACCCTTTCGGCTACATTCCTCGGTCTCGTTACTTACCCTAGAAAATACTCTTCCCCTCGAAAATACTCGTACCCTCGAAAATACTCGGACCCCCAGACTTTACTACTCTGTCCCCTGTTTCTACTCCATATATAAAGTCGTACCAATAGGGCTTGTACTCCAGTTCGAATATCATCTTAGACTCACCTCCACCTCCGTTAACTTCTGTCTGAGTCTTGACGACTCTTCTCTGACCTTTCTCTGATCGACTTTGGGTTGTCCCCAACCCTTGGTCAACCTCCAACTGCCTCCGACCACCTCCACAAATCCGGGACACCGGACTTTGACAAGGGCACACCACATACGGTGAAGCCGATGTCCCATTCCCTTCCCTCGGACATAACTCCGGAGTTCCAGAGTTCGCACCGGAGTTGACCCGGTCTTAACACATGCGGTAACCCTGATCGTGGAAATCACTGGACACTTTGAAACTATAGACGCTTATATATCTAAACTTGGTATACATCGCATGATCATCAGGTATGATTGGCTTTTCTGCCATAATCCCGAGGTCGACTGGGTGCAGAAGACTATTTCATTTCCATGCTGCACTCAATATTGCAAAATTATGGGTTCTGGACCTCCTGCTTCTAATTATTTCGAACCTAGTCCTTCATTTTTACGTACTATCGAGGAAGAACTCAAAGACCAGGTCCCCGAGGTGTATCACAAGTTCCTTGAAGTTTTCTCGGAACAGGAATCAACAAGAATGCCATTATGGAAGCCTTGGGATCATGCCGTAGATCTTAAACCAGACTTCGTTCCAAAGAAGGGTTGAGTAATTCCCCTATCGGACATCAAAATGGATGAAGTTCATGCATTTATCGACAAGGAGCTCAAGAAAGGCTATATTGCTCCTTCCAAATTGCCTCAAACATCTCCCGTCTTCTTTATTCCTAAAAAGGATGGTGGGAAGTGTATGGTCATCGACTATCGTTACCTCAATGAGGGTACCATCAAGAATTCCTATCCACTTCCTTTGATCCCACAATTAATAGATCGGCTGAAAAATGCTGACATGTTCACGGCCCTTGACTTACGTTGGGGTTACAACAATGTGCGGATCAAGGAAGGCAATGAATGGAAAGGTGCCTTTGTTACCCCTATTGGAGCTTATGAACCGACGGTAATGTATTTCAGAATGACTAATTCTCCTCCCACGTTCCAACAAATGATGAATGACATATTTAATGACATGTATGCTGTAGTAATTATTTATATCGATGACTGTATGATATTTACGTCGAAGAAGACTCGAGAAGAGCATGAGGAGGTTGTAAAAGAGGTTCTCCGTCGTTTACGCGATAATGACCTTTACATAAAACCCTCCAAGTGTCACTTCTCAAAGGATAAAGTGGACTTTTTGGGCATGGTTGTATCTAAAAAGGGGGTGGAAATGCAGGAAAAGAAAGTCGCTGGAGTTATGGACTGGCTGGTTCCTACTCGGTTAAAGCAGCTCCAAGGTTTCCTAGGTCTTTGTAATTATTACAGGCGTTTCATTTCGAGCTTTGCCGAGATCGCACGCCCCTTGAATGATCTTACCAAGAAAGATGTTCCGTTCACATGGGGTCCCGATCAACAAGTGGCTTTTGAAGCCCTCAAGAAGAAGTTCACTACCGCCCCGCCTCTGGCCTATCCTAATCAGGATCAAGAAGTTCGGGTCGAAACGGACGCCTTGGATATTGCAACAGGAGCTGTGCTCTCCACCTTATGTAATGATGGTAACTGGCACCCTATCGCCTTCATTTCCCACTCTTTTGATAGCACAGAGCGCAATTATCCTATTTACGATAAAGAATTACTTGCAGTGATTCGGGCACTGGAAGAATGGCGCCACTACCTTATTGGTCATGAAAAATTCGAAATCTGGACCGATCACAAAAACCTGGAGTATTGGAAGAAACCACAAACTCTTAGCGGTCGGCAGGCTTGTTGGTATGCCGTGCTTCAGGAATTTAATTATGTTTTTGTTTATAAACCGGGTTCTTCCAATGGCCAGGCCAATGTGCTTTCTCGTCGCCCGGACCATGGTGAGGCTGTGCAGGATCATAACGCCAATATCACGGTCCAGCCTTCCACCATTTTCATTAATTTGGTTTCTCTTTCTTCAAACTTCCTTTTGGAGTTGGAATTGGAGTCTGCTTCTCTTGAAGTGGACGCCGTGAACAACTTCCTTTTCAATGCTACTATGAACATTTTCAAAAATGACAAAAACAAAGTTTTCGTACCTCCATCTTTACGTACTCGTCTTCTTACCTTATGTCACAATTCTCCTATTGCCAGTCATGGTGGACATTCTAAAACTATTCACACTCTCACCTGATACTTTTCGTGGCCTGGTGTCACCAAAGACGTTAAAACTTATGTAGGTAGCTGCCAAGTGTGCGCCCTCACGAAGGGAAAGTCAAAAGCACTGGCAGGAAAACTTCTTCCTCTACCTGTGGCCAAAAAACCATGGAAAGATCTCTCCGTCAATTTTATTATGGGTTTACCGAAATCACATTCATTTACGGCTATTTGCGTGGTAGTGGATCACTTCTCCAAAGAAGTCGTATTCATTCCCACTTACGATACTTGTTCTTCTTCGGACCTTGCAAAGTTATTTAGAGATCATGTCTGGTGTATCCACGGACTCCCCTCTACTCTCATTTCCGATCGTGGTTCCCAATTCATGTCTGCTTTTACCAAGGATTTATGCAAACTCCTCGGTATCTCCCAGAAAATTTCCATGGTCTATCATCCGCAAACCAATGACCAAACTGAGCGTGTTAATCGAGATCTAGAACAATATCTCCATGCTTACATGGGAAAGAAGCAACACGAATGGGCTAACTGGCTCAAAATGGCTCAATTCTCACACAATAATACCGTTACCACTGCCACCGGCTCCATCCCTTTCAATGTCACACGTAATTATGCCCCTCGCATGGGTTTTGAAGGGAGATTAGCAGGATTCGCAGAAGAAATGGACCGTTCTCACAAGGAAATAGAAGCAGCACTCAAAAATACTCGAGATCGCATGATTGCTTCTGCAGAGAAAAGTCGTTCCAAAGCCCCGGAGTATTCTATTGGTCAGCAGGTCTGGCTATCAACCAATAAACTAAAACTTCCATATACAGCTAAAAAGTTAACCCAAAAATGGATTGGACCTTACGCCATCACCGCCGTCCTTCCAAACACCGTTACGCTCAAACTCCCCAATGCTGTATGCATTCATCCCACGGTCAATATCTTTCGTATAAAGCCTTATTGGGAAACGTTACCTGGACAGCCCAAAGTCCAACCTGATGCAATTGAAGTTGACCAGGAAGGGGAAGAACAATTCGAGGTTGATTATATCGCCTTATCACGTCTAAAGAATAGGAAGTTAGAGTATCTGATACATTGGAAAGGTTATGACGAAACCGATCGTACATGGGAATCTGCCGATATCATTAATACTGCCCCTTTGGCAGTTGCCGATTTCCACAAGTCTAACCCTTCCGCTCCATGCAAACTCCATGGACTCACGGCTTCTTCCTTTGCCTCTCTTTTCTCTCCTTTCGAGAACTTTACAGTCACGGACCATACCATGACTTGCCTGGAATTCGAGTCTTAAAAAGGGGGTAGTGTTATAATATGAACATTTTCAAACTTTTTCAGACTTGTACTTTTGACTTTTCCAGTCATGTGATCTGTGCACATGACTGTGGTAACCCTCACATGACCAGGTCTAGAACCAATGACGTCATACCATGAGGTGACTGTGTCTTTTTAATTCCCGCTCTTCTCACACAGCCCCGTTCATTTCCGTTATCGCATTCCCATGGTTGTGAGACCACTTAGTCTATTTATGGTAGTTCATCCCACGCATAGCATGGTCTGTGCGCGAGCCTGTATAGTATATAAGGTAGCATCTTGTGACTGGAAACCCCAGTCTAATCCACTTTGTTCACTGCGATAGTCATTGCCTTGGCCTTCTTGGTCATTGTAGGCTGCGTTGTTCGGAAAGGACCCCCATACCCTTTTCATTGAGCCAGGACACGTGTAGCCTGCAAGCATAGTCTGAGCCTTGTAGAAGTGATCAGGCGCTTCGGCGATAGTTCATAACAGTACCAAATCAATGTGTCATGCTGCAAACCAGTGCCAGGTGAAAGTCAGCCACAATTTACTCTAGTAGATATGCCAAGGACCTTATGTTCTTGTTTAGCCCACCCATCTCACCAACAAACCTTGGCCAAAGGCCAGCGTTTGTCAATGGGGGCAAACATGAAGCAGTACTATACACCACCTCATTGAAAGAAATGGGTCAAGAATGAGCTGAGAATCCCTGTGCCAGATGTCGCTTCACTGATTCACTTTTGGACCACATCACAGTGACTTGCACCAAATTGAATTGATGCATGGCCATGACAGAAGGACCCGAGGAGTCAAAATTCATACACTTCTCACAGTCAGAATTCCACAAAACTTTAGGAATGGATAGTCTATAGTATGAACTACCTTTCCCTAGATTTTCTTAATTTTCCCACCATTTTCTGGGAAGATATTAGCTTATCTTTCCCATCTATTCTCATATAGTAATCAAACTTGTAGTTACACAGAAATTCTTTATATTTCATTTCTACCCTACACACTTGCCAAGTAGCTACCATTCCCACAATCACATGACCATGTACTACCCCTAAATGAGTCATACCTAGCCAGTATGAGTCAACATGAGTCACAGTGAACATTAGCATCCATAACTACCAAAAAGTGTACTAGATTCAGCTTGGCTTAGCATAAGTTAGCATG
>JBBPQZ010000464.1:0-15157 GCA_038092795.1 Boletus rubissimus | reverse complement strand
AGCGAGAGAACGACGGCGTGCACTACATTGTGGAGTACAACGTCACCTTACTCGTCGAGGGTGATATCGATGTTTCGTGAGTGTTCATGGGTCGCCCCCGCCCTGATTGCGTGCTCAGACGAGGTGTTGAACTTTTACGTGTTCTAGATACACCAAAGCGGATAACTCGGTCGTCGTTGCCACCGATTCCAGTACGTCATTGTCACCTCTTCTCATCCCTGACTCACCATCACCAACTGCCGACAGTGAAGAACATCACTTATTGTACGTCTCTCCTCCTGCCCTCGTCGTTCTGCCACCTACGCACTGGCACGAACCAGACCTGGCCAAAGTCTCGGACCATATTCTGGTCCCCGAACACTTTGCGCTCCACCTCGGCACGCACGTCCTCTCCAAATACGCGCACCTCCAGAAAGTTTTCATCACCATCGAACAGCTCCGTTGGTCCCGCATCACCGTAAGTGGACAGGACAAGCCGCATACACACGCGTTCCACCGCGATGGGGATGATAAGCGGGTCGTCCAGGTCACGGTGAGTTGGCCACTGTCTCGATTTGGGAGATCGTATCTGTTCCTTTCAGTCGACTGAAACGCGGCTCCACTTGGTGGCATTTGGAGTGGAGCCGGCAACGCACAGCCGACTCGGAACGCGAATTGTGTTGGTATCAACTCCACATGGACCCAGGTCTAGCCCGTGGAGCCAAGTGAAATCAACCTTTTTCGTGTACATATAATTCGACTTGGTGCCGCAGTCGCTTTGCTTAGGCGCATATATACTCCCCTCCCCTCCCGTCCATGCTCAGTGTTTGTGTACTAATCCCTCCATCGGTCTGTAGCTCGAAAAGACCGATGACAAGACCTTGGGGGCGAAGGTGACTTCAGGTATCACTGACATGTTGGGTATGTCATCCAACCCGACTATCGTGATTGCTAATGTTCGCTTTCATGTTGCAGTGCTCAAGTCAACTGGATCCGCATTCGAAGGATTCGTCCGCGACGAGTACACGACCCTGGTCGAAGTCTCGGACCGCATTCTGAGCACCTCTGTCGACCTCGAGTACCACTTTGCGCCCTTCTCAATTCCTGTTCCGACTGACCTCAAGCTGCTCGACTTTGGTATGCCCAAGAACATTTGCGAGGCCAAGGGATCCGTGTGGGATGCGCTTGGCGTTGCTGAACGTGCGAGGACGTCTACCCTTGATATATTCGCGACGGACGAGAGCGCGAGTGTGCAGGTACGTGGATGTACTGATGGTGACTCACCCGCTGTCATGTCGAAACAGGCGACGCTGTTCAAGATGGGGGAGCGTATTATTGCGGAGAATGCTGGGGTGGATCAGGCGACATATAAACTGCCCAACAAGCACTACATTCCCGTGGACATGAGGTATCTTGGGGTGGATAATCTGACACCGTGAGTGATGTTTGTCTTTGTTTGTTTTCTCGTTTACCGCGATGACGTGTGACTTCGGACGGGATCGGGGAGGCAGTGCTTTTGGATTGGCTGTTTCCGATTGGTCCCCTTTCCTCGTGTCGATGGCGGCGGTGAAGATCGATGACGCCGGTGGCACGATCGAACCCCATTACGTCACTCATTTTCCCCATCATCGTGGGACCGCATCCACTATGTTGTAGTGATTGCTCTACTCGACTCGCGTGTCCCCCACTGCAATTCTCATGCACCGGGAGGAATTTGCCTATTCGGGTCATACTAATGCGGAGTATGCGCGACGCCGCTGCGGATGCTGATTCCGTGAGATCGTGACCCGGATCTCATGATCATGCCCCTCTTGTCACGGGAAGGGTCTCTCAAATCAGCTGGGCATCGCCAAGGGGCTGCGGGCGCTGTCCTCCGTAGTATGAAGGGGACACGCTCGCTCGGGGGTTTTCACTTGAGCCTGCCCAGCCTTTTTTACTTGGGGCTTCTATTGTCTTTCCCTCGACATTTTGACGCGCGGTGTCTATTTCGAGTATTGACGGGAGTCATCCCAGTGTGGGGGAGCTCCAGGACACGTGAAAACGACACGTTTTCTCTGCATGCGATGCTGACCCCTGCCTGCAGTGCGAATGCAGAGGTCTTCGTACCCGTGGCTGCACCCAGGTGAGTGATTATGACGCATGCTGCGCTGCTGGGCCTTGTCTCTGACGTCAGTCGTGCGTGCTGCAGCGGATTGATTTCCGCTACAATCTCGCGTAAACAGACGTAATTAGATTGCGTCACTCGCTCATTGTCTTGACAACCTTCGGTAAACGCCTGCCTTTTTGTCTTTGTCTGTTCGCTTTGTTAGGAGGGAGTGAGACGGTAGAAGGGGTACTTTGGTTGGATAACTAGGTCTACAAGGAAAGGTTGGATTGAGACGCACCAGGGAATGTGACATTGGGGTATTTGTGCGATAATGGATTTATGACATCATAGCACGGCAAGAGCCGATATCTGAGATCTGGGGTTGGATTGATTGACAGAGGTAAATATATACAAGTTGTGTCATCGGGTTTGGATCCACCTAACTGGGAGCGACTCTCTGACCGCTCGTTGAGCCCATCGCCGACGACAACGACGAGCATCACCTTAGACAACGACTCACACGATGGCCGGCGACCATAAATGTCCTGTCTGCCAAGCAACTTTCACTCGTCCTCAACATGTAGCGCGCCACATGCGATCACGTACGTCTCCACTCTCCCGCTCCACTCGTCCACTCACACCACCACAAACCAGACACGGGTGATCGCCCGTACAAATGCCAACACTGTGGAGATCAATTTGCAAGAAGGCACGCCAGTCTCCGCTTGCCCATTCAATCAATTCACCTCTAGCATTCTAGCGACCTTCTCGCTCGCCATATCAACAAATGCCACGCCAACGAAAAGCCTCTCCCCAGCACCACCCCCAGCGGTCGCAGAAAAGGCTCCGCAGCCACATCCCGTGCGACCACCTCCAAGCAGGCCTGTGACCAATGTGTCCAGTCCAGTCTCCCATGTGACGGTTCCAACCCGTGCTGTACGTAACCACCATTTCCTGCCATGCATCTGCTCACAATGGCCTGTTCTCCCTCCATGCTCGGATATCCCTTTTCGTCCGGATCTTGCAGCAAAATGCACTTCCCGCAAGTGTCGCTGTACTTATGTCAAATTTCACCGGCAAACCGCTCCAAGCGGTCCCGGTCATCAACCTCCCCGGTCCCCTTCCTCGTCCTCGCTCAGTGGTACAGTTGGGTCTTCGCGGTTGCCTCATCCCGATGATTTTGTCCTCGGCCCCCCGCCGTCCGTGCCACATCTCGGCTCCTTCCCCGGTTCAGACCAGGTCTTCAATACCCCGTTTACCTTCAACCCTGCCGCCCCTGCTTACGCTCCGAACTGGACAGCTGCAGACATGTCCCAGTTGCCCTTTTCCATGGCATCTGATGCAGATATGGCTGCGAAATACCGTGCACAGGCCGAATTCCTTCGACGAGCTGATCCTTCCATGCTCTCCAATAATTCCCCCGCGATGCTCCCTCCTATGTACACCACCCAGCAACAACAGCCACCCTCGAATAACTGGTACCCTGCCTGGGGTGAATCTGGAACTTACCCCCCCTTGGATGATACCAAGCCATTTGGTGGCGTAGCGAGGGCACCCTCGCTTGCGTCCACGGAACCGCCTTTGTTTGCACCTGAATTCTATGGTGCTGGTCTCATTGGCTCTGCTTACCGCCCCAGGAGGGTGTCTTTGGATTTCAGCGACAGCAGTAGTGCGACCTCACAATCTGTCCCTTCCAGCGCTACCTCTTCAAACGTGCATCTTCCTCTCACAGGGAGCGAGATGTATGATGGTCGTTCGGAGGAGATGCAGAGGCAAACCCACGACGCGCATATCCTGCAGCATCAACGCCGTAGTTCGATACCCACCTCTCAACCGCCGTCTTTTTCTGGTTCATCTGAGCCTTCTCAGCCACCTCCGCAACAGCAACCACACCACGTCGGTGAAGGCGGCTTCTCCTCTGCGTTTGGTCTCATGTCCATCGACGACCCTAATGTGCTCGCCGGTCTTTCGTCTGATGGGGTTCCGTTCTTCTCTCACCTTGGTATGGGTGTATTACCTCATTCACCCAATGCGACGCCAATGCCGACGCGCGTGCAACATCCCCATCTACACCAAGGTCGCGACCGTGGGGTGTCCCTCAGTGCGTTGCCCACGCCCAGGTTGACCAAGGATGCGGCGGACACGCGGGAGCTCAAGGATGTTTGGAAAGCGTACATGCGCTCACCTTTAAGCGGGCCAGTGTCAGCGGCACTCGATTTATCGACGCCGCAGCCGCTGTCACTCGCACAAATGCCACAGTCACCTTTGGGTCAACGACGACGCGTGAGGGTCTCGTCGTTGCCGAGCGTGACGCCGACAATGGAAAAAGGCCATCCGTTGATGGTGAATGGTAATGGGCACGGTGAGGCGGGTGCGGCACGCGCGACGGTGCATGGGAATCCAGAAGATTTGAGGAGTTATGAGGCAGCTGTGAATGCACGGAATGCGCGGAATGCGTCGCTCAAGTTGAACCTTGTGCCGAGACGGAGAGGGACGCGGCCGAGTTTGACTAGGAGTCCGCCGATGGAGGATATGGGGGTCGTTGGGGCTTCTTCATCCCCTGTTACGGGTGGGGGTCGAGCGGATCATCAAGGGATCAGTCGACCATCGAGTTCGAGTTCGACATCGTCGTTGGCACAGGCGTTCTCGGTGCCCACTTCGCATCCTCCTCACCATCACCACCATTACCTGTCACATACACATGCACCAGTGTCGGGTGTGGTGAAGCCCCCGCCGATGCAGGGTGCGTCGATTTCGTTGCCGATTCCACCTTCCATGTCCATGTCTGGGTTGCATTCGAGTTCCCACTCACACTCGCACGGACACTCGCATTCACACTCGGTCACCT
This sequence comes from Boletus rubissimus, assembly GCA_038092795.1. NCBI lineage: Eukaryota > Fungi > Basidiomycota > Agaricomycetes > Boletales > Boletaceae > Lanmaoa > Lanmaoa rubissima. Next base: position 10,244 of record JBBPQZ010000464.1, on the reverse strand, counting down.
TTGGCTCATCCACCTCCCTCCCATTCGAACCCGGTTCGCGCGCGTCGAGCGTGACGAGCGATGGGACGGGGACGGGGACTGGTGGGAGTGGGAGTGGGAGTGACGGCGAGGTGTTTCGGCCTTCGTTCAAGCGGCATCCGTCGCAGACGCTGGTACCTACGAGTTCAAAGCGGGCGTTGGTGGAGAGGGGGGGTGGGGGGCCCAAGGGTGTCAAAGTGGGCAAGAGGGGATTGAAGGGGAAGTATCGTGATGAAGGTGGGGATGAGATGGAGGAAGAGGGGATGGAAGGTTTTGAGCGTGTTGGTGTGAGTGGGGATGTGAGTATGGGGTCGTCGGGATCGAGACCAATCGCTGGGCTTCCAGAGCGGGCGAAGCGGGGCTAGACCGTCGCTGATCAGTGGGAGGACGAGAACACGGCGAGGACCAATTAGGACCAGTCCCGACCCGCCGGACCTTATCAGAAGCGGCTGACATTGGGCACTGTAACGGGTATGACGTTTTTTTTTTTCGATAGGCAGGTTCTCTGTCTGCTGTGTCGCTTCCTCTTTTTTTTCGAGCGTACGTCGCTTTTTGGTTTTCTTTTTGTTGCTCTTTTTTTTTCTCTGGAAAATCACTGGCGTTTTTTGTTCAATTGTGGTACATGGCATATCGTTACCCCCTCCTTCTGATGTATCTTTTGATCATTGGTTGCGATTTAGAAGAAAAATATCGAATACATACCATCGCGTACAGTGCACTCTGAATCGGTAGTCATGGGCAGTCCTAATCAACGGTTTCCCACTTCCTCACTTGATTGTGCACGTCCTCGTCCATTCACTCTTATCAGTATACACAAAGTACTATACTACAAAGTTGAACGAGCTCGTTCTGAGCTCAAATCGTTGAGATCATTCTCGTCGTCCGACATCGTGCCTTGTCATGTTGCACTGCGTGAGAAACTCGTCGCGTTATTCCCAGGCTTGCTGAACTCAAAAGTCCATTGCAATATGTCGTCGCTCTCCGAACAAACGACGCATCGTTGATCCTCACGTTCGTCGACTGAATGTCGCGGTGGAGGACAAGGGCTATGGTCAGTCCAGGTCTACACGCACTCGCTAGCCTAGGTGACTGGTCGAGGTAGATCACCTACTCATACGGTCCTCCTGTTCTACCCGTGCACCGGCTCCGAGGGGTCAAGCCCGATGTGAGCAGTCGAATTTTCACACCCACCTGCGCTGTCGTATCCTCGGACTGTTTTCAACGTACCGTTTTTTTTTTGGAGGAGGCAGTCCGGCGCGGTCCTTTTCATGCGTAAATCCATCGTCGCTGGTTGGTCGCCCACGCGCTCGGAAAATGGTCGAGTCTAGGCTTTCGGAGGTAATCTCTACGCTAAAAGTATCTATCGATTCCGAATGCAGCCTCTAGCTTGTCTTTGGTTTGATGGGCCTGCCCCGATGATCGCAAGTGTCTCGGGCGTTCAACGGACCGGTTCGCTTACGCTTCTCAAACGTTGACTTGGAATGCAAGCACACGATCATCCATGTTTTGTTTGTGTCTATCGCGTCTGTACGGACTGTTTTTCTTGGTGTGATTCGCAACGTGAGAGCACTGTTTAGCAATCTTCAACATGATACTCTTCTTATTGAGGCTCTGACCCGTGATTTATGTACATACGTGTCACAGGCACCAAAGTTTGAAACTACACCGCAATTAATAGTATGTTTCATGTCTTCGGATCAGGATCTTCCTATTGTACCCGGGATTTGGAAATTGGCATCAAGTCTGTATGCGGCAGCTTCGGTGACAGATGAGTTGGCAAACAGAATTTATGTATACCAAAATTTCGATGCACTCGCCTAGGTTCCTCGATATTTCTCTTCAATTCTGGCAACTCACATCATGTTATCCAGCTCTTTCACTCGCATCGTTCTCCGTGAACGCCCTAAAACAGATATCCTCCCCGACACCTTCGAATTACAGACTGTTTCGAAGGGCGTCCTGAAGGCAGGGCCGGGAGAGGTTGTTGTTCAAGTGACATACCTCTCCCTCGACCCCGCGATGCGCGGGTGGTTGAAGGACGCACGTAGCTACCTCCCTCCTGTTCAAATCGGCGAGGTGATGCGCGCCGTCGGGCTGGGTTTCGTCGCAGAGGCAGGAGAGGGAAGTATTTTCACCAAGGGTGATGTCGTTTCTGGCTTGCTCGGTACGCGTGGTGTTGCACCCCTCTTCTACACCCGACTCTTGATCCAGATGCGTCCACCGTTTCAGGCTGGACTGAATTTGCCGTTATGAAGGACGCAGCACTCCAAAAGATAATGTGAATCCCCCGAGGACCGAGGACCCCCTCGTAGACCTTGTGACTGATATATTCAAGTCCCCCACCAGGCACTACACCACTGGACTTTTTAAACACCCTCGGCATCCCCGGTATGACCTATCGTTGATATTAAAAACAATTTGATTCGATTTCTTAATGGCAGGCATGACCGCCTACTTCGTGAGTGGCGTTGGGGTTAATCGCTGATCTAGATGGTGATCTGCAATAATTGCAACAGGGTCTCCATGACGTCGGGCAGCTAAAGGCTGGCGAGACGCTTTTGGTTTCCGGTGCTGCAGGCGCAGTCGGATCCCTCGTCTGTCAACTCGGAAAACGCGCTGGCGCAAAAGTCGTGGCGCTCGTCGGGAATGACGACAAACGTGCTTGGCTCGAGAACGAACTAGGCGTCGACGTGGCTTTGAACTATAAGCGTCGCACGTTCCAACAGGACTTGAGAAACGCCGTCGGATATCTCGACGTCTTCTTTGACAATGTCGGTGGAGAGATTTTGGATATGGCGTTGCAGCGATTGAACAAGAACGCGAGGGTAGTGTTGTGTGGTGGGTGCATTTCCTACTGTGTGTGATACGTGATGTTTGGGTTTTGCTGACCATGTCATTTCAGGAGCTATCTCTGCCTATAGTACGTTGATCGCCCCTGTTAATCTCCCTCGGAGGGTGCACTGCTTCGTCGTCGTGTAGATTCGCCAACGCCGCGTGGCCTTGAAAACTATTTGAATCTCATCTCGCAGCGAGCCAAAATTCAGGGTTTTATTGTGTACGTTCTTTTGCTGTCCACAGCTTAATTAAGTTGTGCGACTCACCTTGCACAGTTTAGATTACGCTTCGCAGTATCCCAAAGCAATTGCTGATCTAGCAGTCGGCCTTGCTGATGGCACGCTCAAACGAAAGTTCCATATCGTCGAGGGGGTGGAGAACGCACCAAAGGCACTACTACTGCTATATTCCGGAGGTAACACCGGGAAACTGTGAGCCCACTTTCTATCTTTGAGCTCTTGGAATCTACAATGCAGATCGAACAGAGTCGTCCAAGTCTCCGATAGACAGCACACCGAACTGCCAAAGTTGTAAGATTGCTCAATCTTTGAACTTTCCTGTCTAGGATACTTCTAACCGATGATACAACGGAATATCGACGACACCGTTTCGCTACATGCCCTGGAACAAGCAAGAAATATGCTATACATAAGACAATAAGATCCATGCGGCCCGCACTAGGATCGTTTACATGTTATACCAGCTACCCTTTCCAACGAGAAGCCACGTTTACCTACACGGGCTATCAAATTTCCATCTTTCAAGCGGCCAAGTAGACATTTCTGGCGTCGACCTCCGCCCCGGTATTGACAATGGGCTTCTCGTCGAACGACCCATTGTGTGAATCGAGCGCTGAGAGATAACCTGATGGGACGAGACCGTTGTCTTCGTGGTACAACTTGTGTGCTCTGAGGAACGCAGCGTGCTGTGGGGTCAGGGCTATCGAAACAGGTCATATTTACGTCAGTTTCTTTGCTTGCACCTCTAGTTGGGAACGCAAGGTAACATACTTCGGGAGCAAGAGCCGAGGAAAGTATCATAAACGAAGAACGCAAGGACCGTGGCAGGGATGTTCGTGAGTGCAGCTATCGCAGCATATACGCCACCTGTAGCTTGGCGACCCCAGATTGTCATTGCCATCATACGCCCGCCGACGTCACGTGCTGTATTTGCAGCAACTAAGTTGATGCATCAGCAAGTGAGGTTCAATCGTAAACAAGGCACGTACTTGCAGTTGGAGAATATCCCCATATGGCGATGCCGCTTGTAGGGCGGGGTCAGACGATAAGCCGATAAGCAAATTACAAAAAGGATTCCTACTATGTGAATCCGACGACCCAAGGTGCCGCTGCTGGTGGTATCATGTGGTTGGTTGGATCGAGGCATGCGCTTATGGAGAGACCAAGCACGAGGTCCTTTGCGTACAACGTCAACCTAGCTGCTGGGGAAGGCATGGGATGCTCACAGTCATAAACTCGTTAAGAAGAACCCGGTGCAAGTTCGTCCCGGGCAATACATAGAGCGCAAATATGCCTGCCGGACCATCAGGAGTGAACATCAACACGTCATAGACGCGTTTTTCGACGAGAACACCTTCGACGACCTTGACGAGGTTGAGTCTTCTCTCTGGGGCCGAGCGAGAAAGAACATACCGCGATCAGGTCTTTCCACTGCACATATATGCAAAGACACGCCAAATAGGCGCCGGATATCTGTGCTAATATGTACCTACGTTCGACGTTAGCATGATGCATTAGCTGATGCACTGCCCAAATGAAAAAGACTGCGTGAGAAGAACGTACATGACAGCTTTACGCATAGGAAAACCTCTGAGTATGACAAACGAAACGGTGACACTAGGACTGAAGTGACCACCAGAAGTTGCCGCGCAGACCGTGATTGCAAGTACGATCCCGATCGAATAAGCAACGCCGACGGTAAACAGAGCTAGAATGTCAAGGTCAGAGCCAACACCATACACTACCAAGACGTTAGACTGACAGCCGATCGGTTGAGATGTGAGATTTCCGACAACGAAAGCAGCAGTGGATCCAACACCTGTGACATAGAAGAATTGTTAACAGGGACGACACGCTCCTCGGAACGAAGAAGACGGAAGGCCAACCCGCGTAAACGTATAAGAATACACCAATCTGCGGGCAACCAAGTCGTCAGTTGCGTCTGAGAGGGGGTATCGTGAAAATGTAATACCATTTCGGCTACCATTTCAGTAAACAAATGGAGTTTGGTGTGCTTCACCCTGTCCCAAGAAGCCATGTATCGTGGTCCGGGGGCAACATCGCGCAGGCGAACTGTTGGATAGGACATCGCAGCGGTGAAAATGAGGGAAGAACGCCAAGGTTCTACTAAACCTTTAAAGTCTCTAACTCGGGAGAGCATATCATCGTATGAACTCGATTTTGACTGCCTGTCCTGAAACGCGGCGCGAATCGCAATGCTTGCAACGTAGCAAATCAAATGCCTGTTGTTCCTATTATCTCCGCTCCCAGATCATGGTCGCGGTGGAACCCGATGCAAATCTGCCCGATTGAAAAACTCCGGTTAGTGTCATGATGAAAGGAAATGTATTTTCCTGGGTCACCCTGGGTAGCCCCTCTAAGCGAAAATCAGCGAAAGCGATCCCAAAAGATTTGTTGATTATCGTCTGGCATGCGTGTGCATAGATAGGATTGACATGATACGATATGGAAGCACTATACCCAGTACCTTATTGAGAACGATCGGAGTAAAGCATGTCGGATGTACGCAACGGAATTCACTGACAGCCTGTGGAAGGTCATGCAGCTCGGCACATACCGGTCCTGACCGGAACCGTTACCTCCGAGGAAGCTTCCTTGAATAGGCTACAAACCGGTCTGGTACCTTCCAGAGAACGATGTCACCGGAATAGATTGTTGCCGAGCAGGCTAGGCACTTGTTTATTACCCCGGTTGGCCATGTCATCTGACTGCGCGCTGAAACACGGGATTCAGTGGAGGTGACCGTGTGCAGTTATGCCACCCACCCAGTGTGAGCAACGTCCGCCTAGAAACCTTTAACAATGCGGATGACGAAAGCACGGCCGACATGCTTGTCCTCGTGTTCCAGCCCTGCACTGAGATACCACTGCATAGTACCCGTAGTCGGCATTATGGGTTTGCGTGGGTCTCATGGGCAGAGATACTAGTAGAGTAGAAACTTGCCGCAGGTCGATGGGTCGCCGAGTCGATATAATCCCATAGGGATTCTCGAGAAATTTGATCAAGTATGTTGCCAACTGCCAGTTTGAGACTCGTCGGTATCACAATGAGCGTAGTGCTCCAGTGAAAATGGAAGCAACAACAATCACTATGACCTCTGTGACCACGCTTAAACTCCAGGGACCAGGGTGTCGCAGTGTAGGTCGTTTGGCGTAACTCTGAGCGGTCTTTGGGGTCCTTGGCCTTAAGTGGAAGCAGTGGCATTGGGGGTCCGCAAAAAATTAATTAATTAACTGCACGCGGAAGCGCGGGCCGATGCAATCCGCGTCTTTGAACAACCTCGCACTCTCCACGCGGTACATACAGCTCGGGAAATGGTGGACCTCGATGAGACCATCACCCCTCGACCGAGAAGAACTAAGACCTTCCTCACCATGGCACCCTCATCGATTCTGCTCATTGCATTGCTTCGCATACAGGGAGTTCTTCAGTCTCTACTTGAGTTGGCACAAGCGTCGCACATGGTGTCTTCGGATGATGCGTCTGCCGCCAACGCACGGGTCAATCAGCCGAAGATCACAAACCACCCCACGACGCTTCTCGCATATGAAACGTTTTTTTGATTATTTATCAACATCTGTCTCGTTTCGAGCTTGTCTTTGCAACTACTCTCCTACCAATGCGATCAACCTTCTAGAACAGGGATAGGGCGTCTCTTGGTGCCGGCTCACTCGCCCATGTTCCCCTCTGGACGATGTCTATCTCATCAGGAAAGATGTTGGCAGATGAGTTCACTCGTAATGATCACTATCTCAACCTCGAAATGCAGAGACTCGCGACTGATACCCGCGAGTTGCTTGGTTTTCCGCAATTCCTTCTGCCCTTACTCTTTTCAGACGTCATCATATCCGAGCGAGTGTGGCTACGATGCACCCGTTGTCTCAGTCGAGCGGGTTCCTGTGCACATCCCATTGTCAATCACAAAAGAGCTTGGATAATACCTGCACAATGTTCGCGCTACACATGATGATGGAAAAATCGGTGGATATACCATTTGATCAGTTCGAACGCATTCTTTATATACATCTCGGTGCCCAGTTCTATATCCTCGTTTACTTTGAAATGCTCACCGAACATGCTGTCGAAGATTCCAGGAATCGTGTGAGGTCTGAGGGTATAAACTATCACGTCCTTGCGCCTGTATCCACCTTGGATGCTCGACTCCAGGAGTGGTGTATACATTGTGACTAGAGAAGGATCATATCCACCGCATGTACTGTCCAACAAAGGGTCAGTCCCCAAGGACAATAAACGAGGTGTTAAAAAAAGGATCATATCAATGGCACTGATTGCTTTGTGAGAGGACATTTCAAGGGATAATACGATCATGGACTCTAAGGGAAAACGCCCGTCGGCGTTTTGTCGAGACGACCTCAAGTCCTGTATTTCAAATGAAAGCATCGTGTTGATTTTACATAAAGGGATAGGCACAGTATCAGCGTACAGTCTTACACTTACAAGTTGACACGGATATGGCCCCCGTCAAAGGCTGCGCAAGCTCCCTCCGAGTCGATAGGATAACACATGGCTCATGGTAAGAGCAAGGTCTAGAGTCAAGGTTAACGGCGGTGAGCTGAGTGGTGAATATGTGATAGACGAAATACCTGGTTTACCAAATGTATGGTATGATCCGTGCCGGAACTCTCTTCTTGTACGCTCCATATTCCTCTTTCATTCCTCCGTCCCGCTGAATCATGTCCTCCTGTATTTTCCACGAGTCGGAGGTCAGTGCAGGTAAACCAAGTAGGAAACCTAAAGCGTACCTCGATAGGCATTTTGACTGCGAACGCAGCTGCGATGATCCCGAACGCGGCCAGTGGTATGTAGGACCAGAACATGACGGACCACACCGCTTCCTGCAAGAGAACCGCGCTATGTCAGATCAGACACGTGTCAACGCATGATTCTTTCCATGAATCAAACAAGGACTCACGTATACAATGGATGACGGACCCATGCATATGGACCTGTCTGAACGACCCGAGGCCGCTCACGACGCTACAAAGGGAAAGACGAAACCGATGTCAATCGGACGGAGACTCGGACGTTGAAAAGTGTACGCACCCCTAGCGAGTGCCACTGTTCTCCCAAGTGATGGAATGTACTGTCCATTAAGGTTTTCAGCGCAAGCCCGGCAACACAAGCTCCCGTTCTCAGTACTCCCTTCCACGCAGGATTCAATCGCACGCCAGCGATCTCGTCTGAAAGTGCGAATTGTGCCATCCATTCTGGTTGCTGAAACTTGTTGAGCACGAGTGCGCCAATATAGACCGCCGGTGGGAGAATGGTGGCCAGTATGTGGATGGTGGTAATGATCCGGCCAAGGATGGGTGTGGTTTCTGCTCTCACACGTCCGCCTTTGGTTTCAGCGTGGACAGCGATGGTTTTCGCATTGCCTCGTGCATATCTGAAGAAGTCGACGGCGCTGAAAACAACAAGTATCTCAACTACCTGAGTGGAGGTGAGGTTGAGTCCGGCGATGTACATGGGTGGAGTGGTAGTTTGTCAAGAGTCTGTCAGAGATGTTGGGAAAAAAACGGAGTTGTATGAACTCTGGCGCTGGTTTATACAGCATTCAAGACTGGGGTGATTGGTGCGATACTCGGGGTCACGCGCTGATAAAACCTTGGAAGACCCCTTACCATTGCCAATATGACATTGATCAGGCCCAGCGCCGGACGAAACGGTTTGATGAGTAGGCAAAACATCGTTGACAATTCGTTATTCATTTGATGCAAAGCTCTGTTCGTGGAGACCCGAACTCACCTGTTGGTCAGGGACTTTTCATCGACGAAATGGGAAAGAATGGCCTTTCAGCGAACGCCTTGCAAGTTAGCTCGGGAAGCATGCGAGAGAGGTGCAAGTTTGAATGCTTGCGCCTGGAGTAATCCGACGTGGACGGACAGGATTCCGTCTGTTCGTTTCTTCTCAGTGGGATAAACGATAGGCTAACGTGGTCCGATCAATAAATTGGTGCCATTAACTGCATTCTCGAGGGTGCTGCGCCCGACCCTTTATTTTATCTCGAATCTACATGTCTGACAGCAAATTCATCACCACCCTGGAACGAGATAAGAACGTTTCGGTTCATTGAGAATGGAGCATGGCAGGATTCGGATATATTCGTACCTAAAACTTGCATGTATGATGTGGGTGATCATATTTGCCTGGCGTCCGACTAAGAACCATATGGGCGCCCACTACATAGGCTTTGTATGTAAGTCCAAGTGGGAGTCGGCGATGTGACTCTCAGGGTTCGAAATCGGCCCATAAGCGGAAATTTGAACTTATCATGGTATTGGCAACACGGGTTCAACTTGAACTTGCATCAATTGGCTTACCCGACTCTTTGCCGACTGTCCTACTAGAAGCTCTCACTGTGCTCACGCCATTTCTTTACGTTGAAAAAGTCCCATGGTGACACTTCAACCTACGACGCACTGAATTAAAGCTCAACGCGAGCATCTAGATTCGCATGGTCAATGCGGACGCATGACGGACGACTCGTGTTTACTGTAAATGGACGCGACGCCAACACCGTTTATACAGTGCAACTTCGGTTACATAGGGAATTTTGGATTCCGTTACCAAATGTTTGGTGGGTCATGTGTGCGATTGACGGGAACGATCCGCCAGGGATGGCTCGCCGACTTAGTTCCACTTACCTGAAGCATTCCAGTATAGCATGCCAATCAGCCAGGAGCAAATCGTGAAACAGCCGCTCTCTCAAAGATCTCAAGCCTGCTCCTCGCACTCCACCCACTTCACTCACACGGCAGTCACCGCGCAGTTGGCTTGTTTCACTGCGCTTACGTTCCTCCGCTCCGCTCAGGCCACTCGGCGACCTCAGCCTCGTGGCTGTAGTCGAATCACTCCAGACCATTTGCAATAGCCTTTCTCCCTTCGGTTTCCCCGCGCTGTGTTCACTGATCTGTCGCGTCCTGTCGGTAAGCGAACGGTAACCGCTGGAGCAAGTCGAATCGAGGAGGGTCGTTTGTGGCGCACCCAATACAGGGTGACCATCGTGACTTGTCAAGCCACGGAAAAATTGGCCTGACGTGAAGGTATATATACGTTTGCATCTTGTTTGGAATGACTGTATCATCAGTGTTACTTTGCACTGTTCCCCAT
>JBBPQZ010000463.1:0-15157 GCA_038092795.1 Boletus rubissimus | reverse complement strand
AATTCATCTAGGAGATATTTATCCCTAGCTTATAGTGTAACATCCGTGGGTAGGTAAGGCATAAGTCTGGGGAACTTTGTTTTAGTTCCATTGCATTTGCCTACAAAGAAGACATCGGGAAGAGCACGAGGAGGTTGTAAAAGAGGTCCTATGTCGTTTATGCGATAACGACCTTTACGTAAAACCCTCCAAGTGTCATTTCTCGAAGGATAAAGTGGACTTTCTTGGTATGGTAGTATCTAAAAAGGGGGTGGAAATGCAGGAAAAGAAAGTCGCTGGAGTTATGGACTGGCCGGTTCCTACTCGGTTAAAGCAGCTCCAAGGTTTCCTAGGTCTATGTAATTATTATAGGCATTTCATTTCGGGCTTTGCCAAGATCGCACGTCCCTTGAATGATCTTACCAAAAAAATGTTCTGTTCACATGGGGTCCCGATCAACAAGTAGCGTTCAAAGCCCTCAAAAAGAAATTCACTACCGCCCCGCTTCTGGCTTATCCTAATCGGGATCAAGAAGTCAGGGTTGAAACGGACGCCTCGGATATCGCTACTAGAGCTGTGCTCTCAACCTTATGTAATGATGGTAACTGGTGACCTATCGCCTTCATCTCCCACTCCTTTGATAGCACTGAGCACAATTATTCTATTTACGATAAAAAACTTCTTGCAGTAATTCGGGTGCTGGAAGAGTGGCGCCACTATCTTATCAGTCGCAAACGATTTGAAATCTGGACCGACCACAAGAACTTGGAGTATTGGAAGAAACCACAGACACTTAGTGGTTGGCAGGCTTGCTGGCATGCCGTACTTCAGGAATTCAATTATGTATTCGTTTATAAGCCTGGTTCTTCAAATGGTTGGGCTAATGCACTCTCTCGTCACCCAGACCATGGTGAGGCTGTGCAGGATCATAACACCAATATCACGGTCCTGCCTCCCACTGTTTTCATTAATTCAGTTTCTCTCTCTTCGAACTTCCTTTCAGAGTTAGAATCGGAGTCTGCTTCTCTCGGAGTGGATGCCGTGAACGACTTCCTTTTCAATGCTTCTATGAACATTTTCAAAAATGACAAAAACAAAGTTTTCGTACCTTCATCCTTACGTACTCGTCTCCTCACTTTATGCCACGATTCTCCTATTGCCGGTCATGGCAGACATTCCAAAACTATTCATACTCTTACTTGATATTTTTCATGGCCTGGTGTCACTAAAGACATTAAAACATATGTAGATAGCTGCCAAGTGTGCGCCCTCACGAAGGGAAAGTCAAAAGCACCGGCAGGAAAACTCCTCCCTCTATCTGTGGCCAAAAAACCATGGGAAGATCTTTCCATCGATTTCATTACGGGTTTACCCGAATCACATTCTTTCACGGCTATTTGCGTGGTAGTGGATCGCTTCTCTAAAGAAGTTGTATTCATTCCCACTTATGATACCTGTTCTTCTTCGGACCTTGCAAAGTTATTTAGAGATTACATTTGGTGCATACACAGACTCCCTTCTTCGTTAGTTTCCGATCGTGGTCCCCAATTCGTGTCCGCTTTTACCAAGGAATTATGCAAACTCCTCGGTATCTCCCAAAAGATTTCCACAGCCTATCATCCACAAACAGATGGCCAAACCAAATGCGTTAATCAAGATCTCGAACAATATCTCCGTGCTTATGTTGGAAAGAAGCAACACGAATGGGCCAACTGGTTAAAAATGGCCCAATTCTCCCATAATAATACCATTACCACTGCCACCGGCTCTATTCCCTTTAACGTCACTTGTAATTACGCCCCTCGCATGGGTTTTGAAGGGAGGTTAGCTGGATTCGCAGGAGAAATGGGCCATTCCCATAAGGAGATAGAAGCAGCGCTCGAAGATACCCGAGATCGTATGATCGCTTCTGCAGAAAAGAGTCGTTCCAAGGCCCCGGAGTATTCTATTGGTCAGCAGGTCTGGCTATCTACCGACAAACTCAAACTTCCATATACGGCTAAAAAGTTAACCCAAAAATGGATTGGACCCTATGCTATCACTGCAGTCCTTCCTAACGCCATCATGCTCAAACTCCCCAATGCCGTTCACATTCATCCCACGGTTAACATCTCTCGCGTAAAACCTTATTGGGAAACCTTACCAGGACAGCCCAAAGTCCGACCCGATGCGATTGAAGTTGATCAGGAAGGGGAAGAACAATTCGAGGTGGACTATATCGCCTCATCGTGTCTCAAAAATAGGAAGTTAGAGTATTTGGTTCATTGGAAAGGTTATGACGAAACAGATCGCACATGGGAATCCAGCAATATCATCAACACTGCCCCTCTGGCAGTTGCCGATTTCCACAAGTCTAACCCTTCTGTGCCTCGCAAACTCCGCGGACTTACGGCCTCTTCTTTCGCCTCTCTATTCTCTCCTTTCAAGAACTTTACAGTCACGGACCATACCATGACTCACCTGGAATTCGAGTCTTAAAAAAGGGGTAGTGTTATAATATGAACATTTTCAAACATTTTCGGACTTGTACTCTTTTCTTTTCCAGTCACGTGATCTGTGCACGTGACCGTGGTAACCCTCACATAACCAGGTCTAGAACCAATGATGTCATAACATGAGGTGACTGCGCCTTTTTAATTTCTGCTCTTCTCACACAGCCCCATTAATCTCCGTTATCGTGTTCCTATGGTCGTGAGACCACTTAGTCTATTTATGGTAGTTCATCCCACGCATAGCATGGCCTGTGCACACGCCTGTATCATATATAAAGTAGTACTTTGCGACTGGAAACCCCAGTCTAATCCACTTTGTTCACTGCGATAGTCATTGCCTTGGCCTTCTTGGTCATTGTAGACTGCATTGTTCGGAAAGGACCCCCATACCCTCTTCATTGAGCCAGGACACATGTAGCCTGCAAGCATCATCCGAGCCTTGTGGAAGTGATCAGACGCTTCAGCGGTAGTTCATAACACAGACCTTGTTCCCTGAAGAACATGATACGTCATCCCCTCCGATTCCTTCTTCTCCTTCTTTCGTACATTCTTCTCCACTTGTTCCCTACGATAGTTTTACCGTCCCTGACGCTGCTGCACAACGCCCTCCTACTCCTCCTGTGAAGCGCGCAGACAGCCCTTCTTATGATACTGAACAAGCCCCTCTATCCGTAGACGTCCCGACCACCGCGTACTGCCTCAGTGATGGTCCCCCCACCATCTTTGAGATCCGCAAGCTCACCGAGCTCATTACCGACCCTGGTCTCGTGACCACTCTAGACTATTACCTCGATTCGGCGTCCCCCCTATACGCCCTCTACAGCGCCTACTTGGCAAATCTTAACATCATCACCCTCGCTCACGCCTCTACCACCAACGCCAACCGATCCTACGTCGCCCAATTCATCTACCAGGATACCATGCAGGCCCAGTCTCATCTCCTGGTAGCCCTCCACCAACTCGGCATGCTGACCCTTTTACGGGACATGCGACGTTACCTCTTGGCTATGGCTATGCAAACTCGTCCCCTCACCCGTGAGCTTTACGAAGTGCTTGCCGCCGAACACCGCCGCACCTGTCAACGTGCGACACCAACAGTCTCCCTCGCCAAGGTTGAGAAACCTCCCCCTGCCGAACCTGTCACGGTTTCGCAGGCCCTTGCGATCCCCACCATGCCAACCACCCCTTCTGCTTCTTCGACCCCTCTTGGGTCGGATAAAGACCGCCTCATGCAACGAATCGAAAGTGCTTGGACCGGCGCTGACGGTCGCCTCCCTCTCCCAGATTCACACCCCCGGGCCGGGGAATGATGTTATTCCTGCGGCCATATTGGCCATTTTCAACACGATTGTCCTGTGCATCAGTGCACGACTTGCCTTTGATGGGCCCCTGGGCATATCCTCGCCCATTGCCCTCTCCGTCGTCACACCGCCTCCCCGCCACCTCGTCGCGTTCCCCCTCCGAGGCAACCATCCTCCTCGTCCTTGTCCACCCAAACATCCTCCTCGTCATCCTCCTCCGGACATCGTCATTCCCATCGCGGAACCAATTCTTCTCGCCGACAAGGGACACCCCCTATCCCTCATCACTCCTCCCCCGTCCTACATCGGTTTCCTCGCCGACGTTCTCCCTCCCCCCTCGTCGACCGCAACTACTCCGACGAGGAAGATTGTATTGATGAAACCGGTTACGGTAATATCACAGGCTCCCCGGTTGGCAGCCCCGTTCTCTACTGATTCCCCCATGGTTGAGCTGCTGTGTGCTCTCATGGCCAAATTGTCTTTGTCTACGCCGTGGTCTTGACTCTACAAAGGAGGTAATGTTACAACTCTTTCTTTTCTTCGTACTTCTCTTTCGCCTCTGCTCTATCCATGTACTACCATCCATGCTAGGTCCCCTTATCCGAAGGATTCTAGCATGCCCCATAGACTTTATTCCTTTTCTTCACCTTGGGCTTCTTCGGTTGCCTCCGTACCCGTGGTGCATCCTCTTGCCGTATTTGTCCCATTGATTCTCCCACGATGCGTCGGCCGTGTGTTCTGACCTTCATCATTATGCGTCCTTCCTTTTCAGGTTTCCGTCCATTCCATTATGCGTCTTCTTTTGATCTGTAATGCATAACCCTTTCTTTTCTAGTTCTCCTCGCATTTCTTACTATGGTCCGTGCACGAGGAGACTGCATATATAAACGACTCGAGCACTATCTAGATTGCTAGTTTAGACCTCCTTCGAGCTACCTTGTACCTCGTCGCCCCTAGCAATCTAGTTGCTTCTCTCGTCTTACTCGCCCCGCAATTAGGAAACCCCTAGATCGCTTCCTTGATCGGCTTGTCTTACGACTTGCCGATACCCCTGACCACTGTTGGAGGAATTCCCACAATGGAAGTACTGCACATCGGTTCCCAACCCGACTTACCTAGATTGGTTCGCTCCCCGCTTACTGATATCTTCGAGGAATCCCCTCGATCTTTGCTGACGGAGGAATTCCCACATCAGAACCACTGTGTCGTCGGCTCTCAACCCAACTCCTTGTCTTCGAAGGCCCTTGCGATTACTCCTACCCCAGGTAGTCGTAACAGCTACTACAAGTAATCTACGGCTCTATATATACTGTAAAGTATTGCGCACAGACCATCTTATGTAATCTCTATAAATAGTAACCCTTGACCCGTGCCCTGAAACCTGATACAAATACAAGTGATAATCTAAATAGATTGTCACAGGGAAAGATAGTAACTATGCAAATAGATAACGATCGAGATGGCGATCTGGATCTAAGGATCGAGATGTGATCATGTGAGAACGGAATGGAAGCCCGACGTCTAGAATGAGAGAGATCCGAGATGAGGATCAGGTAGAGATCTGATAGATCAGATTGGGGGGCGGATCGGCGATCGATATAAGGCTATGGGAAATCCCTAAGCTATCAATAAGATCTAGATCGTGGGAGCACACAGTGGCTACACCAAGATAAGACCATGTGACTGAAGGGGGGTGAGGACGTGGGAATCTGTTAGCTGTTAGCTAAGGGGTTGGCTAACAGACATGGCTAAGACAGATGGGGAACCATATTCTGGGGTTATGTAGCGAAGGCTACCCCCTTCCTAGGGTTATATTGGGGTTTAAGTTAGGGGAACGAAGAAGGATCATTTCATGCAGGCCAGAAGATCAACTCAATTGAAATTGTGCACAAGATAAGCCCAGCACAAGCTCACACATGTATCTTTTTGTGACAAATTAAGGTAAATTTATTGTGTGTTCGCCAATATATATGTCTCATTGGAATATATAACTATTGTTTTGTACTTCAAACATTCCCTTCATACATGCAAATCGAGCACGATATAAGCACAGCAAGGACAATAAGGAATAGATTCCCAAACACTACCCAACAGTGAATAGAACACTATCCTGCAGTGAAGAGGACATTACATGCACGACTAATTAACGTCTCAAACGCTATCCAATAGTCGAGACGACGTTGCAGGACAAGCGTCCATGACATTGCATCACACTGTCGAAATGTCAACATCAGCGTCACAGGTGACATTAGTTCATAATGCCGGACGCTGGACTACACTAACCACAACAATAATCGAAAGTGTAACAGTCGCTGTCGACTATCAACTTTACTCTTTGTAGTGGAGTTAGCGGCAGTCGAGTAACGTGCAGTTAGTGTTACCACGAATTAAACTGAACTGAAGTTGAAGGCGCAGCTCGTTATGTAATCGGCTGACGCAGTAACAGAAGGTGAAGAGGGGCACGTTGCGTCATCACCGAAGCCAACCTAGCCAACTGTGAGCGTCACGACATCACATCGCAGATACGTGTATCATACTCCCATCTGCGCGTCAAAGTGTTTTTTCCCCAACAACCACTCATGACGGCACAGGAAACCAAAGAAAAAGGTCATTCTGGCTTCGGAGACAGGGTCAAGTAGCGAGTTGTTTCTTGAGTCGTGTTGACGTCGTTGCTGAGAAGACCATTCTTCACGTAGAGGTGCGGCACACGTCGTCCATGGTACGTTTTCTCCTATCCGTTAGAATGAAGTGACACTCACCAATGGTTGGACAGGCATCGGCGAAAACATTCGCAGGTCCATGATGAGTGCAGTCGAGTCCGTCTCGGGCTCAGAGGCGAAAGCCAAGGATGAAGACATAACGACAGCTTCATCATCGACGGCGTCAGCGCATACGGAAACATGCATTCAGAACGCGGATTGACCTACTTTGAAGTCGATCTCGGTGGACATATGATAGTACCGCAGTTTCATGTACCCGTGGTGAGTGTTTTCGTTTTTGGGGGGTCGAGAAACGGGGTAACAGCGCTTGGCGGCGTCGATATGACTGATACGTTTGTTACTTATCGTATTGAAAAAGACCGCTTTCCAGATCATGCGGTACTTGATGGGCATCAGGGATACGCCATAGAAACTTGGCGTTAGCGTTGTCAGGCGTATTGGGGTACTTTAGACTCCAAGGTCGTGTAGTACAGAATCCGTTCGTACAGTTTCACCCGTAAACACGAAAGGATGTAAACGAGATCCAGACTAATGCATTAAAACACGACTGGTCCGAGTAATATGTCGATGGGCGAAAAAGCTAAGGTACGATACAATTTCTGCGTATGCAGATACAAATCGTAGAGGCTACAGAGGGATGGGACGCAGCAAAGCTGCATATGAGGAATAGAAGTGAGATGGATGCAGAGAGAGTTGTGTAGACAAGCACTGTCACAAATCGACGTATGGTCACGTCTCGGTCCTTGGACGAATCCGAGCAAAAACCAAAAAAAAAAGTGAGGGGTATTGAGATAGAGCAGGGAATTCCCGCGGGTGTAAAAAAAGGCCTGCGAGGAGTCAATAAATAAACCTTTCCATACGATCGACTTTGGTCGAGAGGCCAGCGGAAAGCAGTTCGAGCTCAGGATTGGAGGGCGACGACGGATCAGAGAACGAGGAAGACGGCAGACGTTGCAGCTGTGGCACCGAAGAGGAGTGCCGCGTGGACGCCACCCAGATTGTGAGATGCGCCACTGCTTTGAGCGAGCGACGGTGTGGCAGTCGACGACGTCTAGGAAGGTGATTGAGTGAGCGTGAGCATTCCCTTTGTCAAATGACGCGCACGAATGAATACGTACAGTGGCCGACGACACGGGTGTGTTAGCCGCGTCACTAATCGTGGACGTCGTCGCAGTGGGATTGCCACTGCTGATGGCACTGGTAGCGCCGGACGCGACAGAGGACGCCGCGCTAACTACAAGCGGGGTAACAGTTCCAGAGGGAACGAGTGCGCCTCCCGAAGGGGACTCGTCCAACGCGTGGAACAGCGGTCGTCCAAACTGTGGCACGGCAGAAACTAGTACGCCATCAAACACTTCAGGGGTTTGGAACGACTGAGAAACGTGACGGACTTGCCTGACGTCATGAAGGTGCACAACAGGACGACCAGCTGTAACATCGTCATCCCAGCGGTGGCAAAGGTGGGCCGGAAGAGGATCATCTTCATCTTTGGTTGAGTTCTTGTTTTTGTATGATGAAACGAATGAGGTATGGGTCTGTGGCAAGTGAAAGGCGAGGGCCTGCTCGGAGAACGGTGATAGATTCGGGAGGAAATGAGAACTCCGACGCCGAGACAGTATCGACTGTCAGTTATATGTAAAAGGCTGAGCGAGTTGCAAGTGAGGTGCAGGACCGTTATATACGCGTTGCTGCCCAGGTTTTTAGTATACAAGGAACGTCATAAAAGGAACGAAGCGCAGTCAGCGCGCAACAAGAAGAGCAACGAAGCAAAGATAGAATGAGGGGGATGAGAGTGTTTATGAGAGAACTCGCCGATCTAGACCACGAGGCGCAGACAATGGCCACATGGCATGAATGTCTCCACTAATGAACTTTTAGCGGAAGATTCCACAGTGGTATGGGTCCTTGTATTTCGTGTGCAAGCGTATTTCCCAGCGCGCAAAATACAACATTGTATCGTGAAAGCCGTAAATTTGAAGTCAAGAGACAAACTCATGCCCAAATTGGGAATACAAGCAGGCGTTGCACGGAAACCCTGCTTGTCCAAGTTTGTCCCTGACCTCGCTATAATCACCAACACTGCAATCGTATTACATGAGCATACTATATGTACAAGAAGCAACCGGAGCTCCATTGTCAAGTGACATTCGTGACAGGATCTGACGTCGACGAGGCGGTTTGCGGAACGGACGACGCCGAGCCTGAGCCTGACATGGGAACGCGGCCCGTGCTCGCTGTTGCTGTTCCTTTAGGTCGGGTCGCCTTTGCCTTTGCAGTTGCGAGCTTCGAGCGCTGCTTCTCGCAGAAATCCTTGAACGCCTCGAGCGCATCACAAACGTGTAGTTTACTCGGTCGGTCAGCTATCCTGGATTCGACCCGTCAGTCAAAGTCGTTCGGATAAAGAAATGACCCAGACGTACCGTGCGGACATCTCTTCTACAACATCGTTTCCGTTCAGAAATGGCATGTCACCAATGACCTTGCCGTACACTTTCATCAACAAAACTGGACCTCCTTTGATGGCGATCGCAGTATCCACCCATCCCTGCAACCGGGCTTTGATGTTCGGTCTGAACTCTTCTCTCAAGTCCTCTACTTCCGGGTCGTCCCCATCAACTTCAAAGTAACCCAACATATCACCCTCATCAGTGCCTTCGACCCCCGGGGGAAGTGGTATACCAATCATGAGTGCGGCGAGCGCCATTGGGTGCGTGGTATCAGTTTGTGGTGTCAGGACGCCTTTGACCCATCGTTCCACGCGCGTGCGACGATTGAGCGAATCTCGGCGCAGACCGAGAATTTGGGTCAGTTCAGTTTTATTGATCTCGGAGTCGATATTGCAGAAACAGAGGCGTATAGCAGCGTGGAATACACTGGAGACATCTAACAGCTCTTCTTCGAGGATTGAATTGGCGTGCGTGCGATGGAAAAAGTTGCTCGACATGATGAGCACTGCGAACTGCAACGAGGCGGCATCTTGTGGGCGTAAAAGATGTTTGTGAGCCTTGAGAAGCTTGTTAACGCTGTCTGTTCTGTTATTGAGGGACATGATACGTAGCGCGGCGGAAAGGTTGTCGGAGGAATGGCCGGCCACGGACATCAAGAGTGGATGGAGTTGTTCCTCCAAGTCATCCTCATCATCAGTGATGGAGATCATACTGGAATATAGTGGCCCTGAGGGAGCGACTTTGAAAATATCGAGGAGGGCGGTGTGAACGAGATCTCGTAGTCGTGATTGTTGGTCAGTGAGGCGCCATGACCAATGAGTAGCGTAAAAGCTTCTTGGATAAAGCTCCTCGTCGCATATGGTTGAGAAATCGTCAGAAATGTAATCCTGGTCGCCGTCGTCGTCGGCGACGCTGAGTTGTTCGGTAGTTTGGTCTGAGTCATGATCAACAAGTTCTTCTTCCTCGTCTTCAGGGTCCTCGTCAAAGAATGCTAGTGGTTATGTAAGGACGGTGCGGGAGAGTTGAGACGGGTATGACCTACATTTGCTACCACCGCGCAGGAGTTGCTCTAGGGCACGCCAGCCGAGAAGGACACGGATGTCATCCATCATGTCAGGGACAAGGCTTCTCTGACGTTTGGACCCTGTGGCGAGGATGGTCATGAAAAGGTCACGCCATATCCACAACATGACGTTTTGGAGATTTTGGGCACCATTGAGCATGAAGGACTTGATGACCTTGCCAGTGGATTTTCTGATCTTGATGGGAATGAACATGCTCGCGTACGAGCACCTACAACTATAGAGTGGTGTGAGGGAAGGAACAGGTGGTCAGGCAGAGACTTGCCCTCCGCATCCGTTTCCGATCTGATCGAGGGCGTCGCAAGCAAAGAGCAGACAAGCATGGGCAACTCTGAAGTTGGTGCGGAATTCGAACACGACCTTCCAAATGTCGTTGAGCCATTGAGCCAAGCTATCGACGGCCTCTGAAAGCAGTTGTTCCCTGTGGGAGCGTTCTTTGATGAGGGATCGTTTCGAATCACGAGACAGCTCAAGCAAGAGTGCGGCGATCTCTGCTTTCTTGGCTTTCAGGTTCAAAGAGGGCATGCGAGCACATCTGCGCAACATCTCCGTGGCAGAGAGGGTGGTGCTCTTTTGTCTGTCCTTTGGGACGATGTTGAGGAGGGGGACGAGTTGCCTCCGGACGAGGAGATGCTGTGCGTCGGGTGGTAGAGCGTCGTAAACCTGGAGGAACCTGGTTCTCGACAACTTGGACAATAGAACGGCCGGATGGTGTGTAATTACTATACCTTTTGCTAGTTGTGCTCGACGGCATGGTTACGGTGGACTTTTGGTTCTGGCTGAGCTCGTCGCGCTTGTCGACGGGCTCGCGAGGCGTGTCACGAGATGCCTTTATCAAGTCCTTTCCTTTTCTGTGACACGCGTGACAAGTTATTATTTAGAATACGTTATTCTACGTCCATTCCTAAGAAATCGGGATGGAAATGGAGTTCCGGTCCATGTTCTCTTCTTTTCGTTATGTTTTTTCTTTTTCTGTGGTAGTGAGATGAGGGGACGAAGGGAGAGAATTGGACCCGGGCGGGGACTGACTTGGACTGCCTCGAGGCAGCTTCCATTCGTGGCTGCCGACCCCTTGTGTATATGTAGATGGCAGCAACGTTGTCGCCGAACCACGTTGGAAACGCGCGTACGTCTTGCTCGTCTTGTTATCAACACACCGATCTCACTTTTCTTTTTGTTCCCTCTTCTCTCCCCTAGCGATACCATCAGGCGCATCATAAAAACCCATGTCCAGTCATTCCCCGCACAGATCCAGAAAACCCCAGATGTATCCTGCCCTACAAAGTGAGTTTCTTTCCTCTCTTGTGCAGACTTTGCCCCCACGTCTCCTTGTCATCACCTTGATTGCGATTGCCGGTGCTGTGCCTGTTCCATGGTCCGCAGCGGCTAGCTCTTACGTTCCTTCGCCCCCCTTTAACCTTGCTCCATTCTCCTCGACCCTTTCCCCTCGTGCATCATTCTAGTCATTTCCTTTGTCTTTTCGTTCTGACCGATCCACCGTCTTTAGGCTCGTCTCAGAACTCGCCACCCCGTGAAATGTCCCCGTCTCCGCGCGACCGACAGCGAACAGTAAAAGCCCAGTCCTTGCCGATCGTCCCATCAGTGATGCAGGTATTCAACGCGGCCAACGTGCCGCCCAATCAGCGCCAAGCACAGCAGAGTCCCCCGTCGGCCAACTTATCCCTTCAGTCTAAGCGCTCGACGACGCCCCCCATGATGCAATCATCAAACAACGTGTCCAAGCTTCCCTCTCCACCCAATCCTCCCTCGCTCCCCAGAGAAGACGTACAGGAGCATTATACTCCTCCCGTCCCGCCAATCCACTCCGTCACCCAGCCGAACATACTTCAACCCCCTCCTCAGCAGCCCCCACTTCTGACTCACTCCCACAGCCAACCCAACATCCACCCTTACGTCCCCATGAATCCCACAATGGGATATCCTCGCCCCATCAACAGGATTGCTCCACCGTTTCTCGCATCTTTCCATACTATGGAAGAAAACTGGCAGATGACCGATGAACTGATGGCAGAGATCGAGCGCGCTGACTATGCGCAGACCCTGAGTCAGCATCCTGCTGCTCCAGGGACGTCCGGCGTTGCCTACGCCGGTGGCGCCCAGAGCGGCGCAGTGTACGTTCGCGAAGCACCCTCTCCCCACAAGGAATCTGTCCTTGACCGTGTTCGAGCGGGCGAACACTCGATTATCAGAGACGGAGACAGCCCTCAGGGCATGGGTGGACCACATACGAGGAGACCAGCTCGTATCAACGAGCGCGAACGCGAGAGGGAGCCGCAGTCGAGCGACAGTGTTCAAGCTCGCAATCGTCCTCTCCCCGCCAGCCCCGGAAACTCACCCTCCTACTCTCCTCAGGGGCACTCTCAGGCACGAGGTCCCTCACCGGATCGGGTGTCACCGCCTTATCATACTCCCCAAGGTTCTTCCGGTGAAAGTGGAACCGCGGGAGAGTACGTTTCCTTAAAGCGCGAGTCATATCAGTCATCTACCGGTTCGCATGTCCGGATCCCGACTCCACCGACCGTGCGGAAATCGTCCAGCGCGACCAACCCGGAAAATACCCGCGCAACGCCACCTGCTGCCAGCAAGCTCGCTAGCCAGACGCCCCCTCTTCAAGCGATGAAAACTCGCACGCCCGACAAGTCTCTTCCTGTGCAGGAGGAGCCCGAAGACGACGTCGCTGCATTGAAGGATAGCACCGGACATCTCCAGTACGATCATGGCGGGAATCCCCCACGCGATGACGACGATGACACTTTGATTGACACCGAGACTGGATATATGCGTCCTGGGAGCGACAATGATCGCGATGGCGATTCAGGAAGTTACACCCCTCGCTCGCCGAGCGTGAGCCTCCCCGAGCAGTATCCCGCTCGCCACTACGCCAATTCTCACCCCAACAATCGTCTTGCGAGTCTTACAAAACATCACCGCAACGGCTCTACTGATCAGCTTGGCCTCCGTAGTTTTGACGCCGTCGTCAATTCGAAGCCTCAAGTCAGACCATCTGAAGAGAGTCGTGAGTCACCCACGCTTCACGTGCAGGTGAACGCTGAGCAGACCCATTGGATCTTAGAAGAAACAGTGAGGCGTCAGCAAAGCCGCTCTTTCAACGACAATCGGGATGATCGGAACAATCGCGGCGCGGAGCAATTCCCGAATCTCAGTCCAAATCAACAAAATGTTCGGCCACATCCGCTTCAGACTCAAGTTCACCGGGAAGACCCTTATTACGATGAACCCGCAGCGGCATACCTCCAAACATACTTCCAGTCCACTCGCCCCAACGCTCCCATACCTCCTACACCACACAGCCAGACTGCCGCACCATCTCCATCCCCGTTCGTTTCTAGCATCCAACCCAGTCCTGCTCCTCCCGTCGGCTCACCCTATCCTTATCCCTTTACCCATGTCCATCGTAACCGATACCCTGTACATGCCGTCCCCACCGCCCCATCTTCCAACTACGATCCGAATCATCCATCGGTCATCGAAGAGCAGCTTGCTCTTCAGATGCAAATGTATGCGCTCAACAACAATGCAGCCATGAGCGATTCCACCTTTTCTCCATCATCGACGCCCTTCCCCGGTGCAGGATACAATCCATGGGCGTTCCTCCAAGCCTCGAGAGCATTCGGAGGTCGTCGATTCGATTCGATGAGTTTACAGTCATCGCCGAGTCATCAGCCTGTCAGTTTACCTTTCTCGACCAGTCGCGGGCGGGGATTGAAGCGGCGAGAAAAGTCGTCTAATCTACGGACACCTGCGTCGGGGATGAAACAAAAGGTGGTAAAGCCACCGCCGCGCGTAGAGAGTACGCAACCTCGGGATACGAGTCCGGAGCCGTACTCCTCGGGTGAGGAGACGACGGGGGAGGGATTCGAGGTGCACGAGGAGCCAGCGTGGGTGAATGGGGATGAGTATGATGATGGCGATGATACAGAGTGGGTTGACGAGGAGGGTGACAAGGACGAACTCCTGGACCTCGAATATCATCCATCGTTCATCTCAAACATGGAAAAAAGGCGACGGAAATGGGATTCGCGTTGGGAGGCGTTGCAACAAGCGGTAAGATGCGTTTTCGTTTCTCATCTTTTGCCACCGGGTCGCTGAACCGATCGTGTCTAGTTCCAAGCATTGGACTGTGAGACGGATACGACGATGATTCTTGTCGCGGCGCCATCGCATTCTACAAACCTCCATGCGTTGACGTCACGTTCCGTGCGACGCGACCAACTGATCAAGTCGCCTGCCATGGCCCAGATCCGCACCGCTTTCAAAGGCATCGCGTCCCGTCGGAACAACACACGCTCGCGCACGGCCACCGCCTCTATCCTAGAACGTCTCCTGAGCTCGACGAGCGCATCGGGCGATGGGTCCGACACGTCGTCGGAGGCTCGGGAAGGCGACCTGAAACGTGCGCTAGAGACGACCTTGGGAAGCCTCGAGACGTTACGAGTGATTTATGAACATCGGGTGTCGAGATGGGAGGAGGAGATGTCGCGGATTTCGGACGAGCGGGAGAAGGTGGAGTTGTTGCTGAGGCAGACGATCGGGGCGAGTTTACACCCGAACGGAGTGCAAGCTGAGTTCTAGGACAGCCTTATATCCTGCGATGGGCTGAGTAGAGGCTCTGGAGAGAGCCACAATGGGGTAGACGGCGCCGTTGCTGATTGTACAGGTAATTTATTCGATCGTGCCGTCGATTCTTTCTACCTTTTTTTCTCTTCTGCGAGTTAACATTCTTTTTGTCTCTTTATTCCCCGTTGGTCTGTTTTACTTTTTGTGTGTCGTGTTTAGGTGTCACGATTATGCTGTATGGTTTTTCCTGATATGCCCTCGCTCTTTGTCTATGCCAAGTCACATGCTACCAAATACATGCTTTCCCTCATGCTTTTTTTCGATGATCCTCGCTGTTCTGTGTGGAATTGTAGGATCGCCCCATCCTAGTCTCGACGAGTCAAACGAACTTGGCAACACCTAATCTCGCAAGGCTAAAACCCACTGACACCGAAGAACAGGGTCACCTGCCCTGAGGTTTTAGTAGTCAGACGACTAAAGCTATGGCATCACCGAGGATGCCGGGTAGTTCACGGAGCTCCACATTCCCTACGAATA
>JBBPQZ010000462.1:0-15162 GCA_038092795.1 Boletus rubissimus | reverse complement strand
TTCAGCTACCCTAGCGACGTCAATGGACAACTAATTACCCATTCCAGGAGTCCCCAGATCAATAAACAGAACGTGACAATCCCCGCGAGAGTTTTTGCAAGATCGCAAGCCGAATAGATCAGACTGTCGAACATGAGGATGAGGGGGCAAAGGTGAGTGCTACGGCCAAATAGTCCCTGTTTGGTGACTTCGATCCTCCGACGGTAAAGATGAGACCGAGGCTGATGTCGCATAGGCGGACTTAGTGTAGAGATCCTGTGCTGGAGGACAGCAACATCAAGAGTTGGTCTGATAGCTGTGGAGCAGTAGGAAATGTCGGTGGGCGGTGTAGACGATGTAGGGCTGCTCTCTGGTGAGGTTGGGGGCGTCGCTAGTGGTCCGCGATGGGGCGTTAATCGAATAGGAGTTCGTGAAGTCATGCCAGTGACTCGATATTAGGGTGCTTGGTCCAGGAGGATCAGCATAAAAACTAGCGTAAAGTAACCTTTGGACTGAGCCAGCCAGTCCTTGTGTGAGGATCGTCCTTGCCACGCCGGTGGCGACCTGAGTGCGTATTTATGATTCCCCATCGAACTCACCCGCCCAGATATACTGGACAAAAGAAAAGTCCGGAAGAATCAACTTGCGCTGCCCGCGCATGCGAAAACAGTGCGAAGTACGTGAACATGGAGACGCGAAGTGCCTTGGCTGTAGTGCTTATTGTGAAACCATGGGGATGAGCAACGCATAGTCATCGTTGGGTTTGAGCAAGACAATAACGCACAACTTTTATTACGGCATCCCATATAAGTAAAATAAACCCCTGAACGGTTTCGCAAATGGCTTTGCACAACCCAGTCGGTAACGCATCCAGACCCAAGTTTTTAGTTTTTTTCATATAATACCAGCACCAAAATATTTACAGGACCAAAACCACACAATAAATCACCAGAACCTGAGCCATAGCTGGAACACCAGGCAGAAAGAAAAACCCAAGGCACCAATTCAACATGCCTAAGCAGTGATAGCGGATACGAAGTAGCTATTGGTCAAGAGCTCAGCAGAGCCAGTCAAGGGCTCGGTGCTGAATCGGTGTGCAGGTCGTCACATGTGGGTGGTTTCTGTGCGCCCGAAGGTATAGTTATGCAACAGCTCCAACATTTGATCCAGGAGTGAACTTGATGATTGGTACCGGTACCCTTCAGAACATTGACAAATCTGGAATCCTGTATGTCTATGAATGAAAAGCGCGAGTGTCCCAAGAAATGCCTGGAAGGTAAAGTACCCAGTCGATCGTCATGGTCGACATAATCAGTAACTCCCGACAACGTTCAGAGAAATGACCGGCTAATAAGAAGCTATAAATTTCAGTTTGGGGAATGGAGAGAAGTCGTTATCGATTATACTTCAGGGATCCGCTGTCAAAATACCATTTGCGACCAGGCGAAAAAGTGACAAGACGAGGGTAAATAACTGCTAGGACGGCTTGCGTCTGTAGTAATTTCTGATTGCCACTACGTCACTGTATATGTGTGCAACGTGTCCTTAAGTATCTGGAAGACTACAGTGAATATAACTCTAGTGAAGTTGGTTGGCCTTACTGGAATAAGTACTAACTGCAGTTCTTCGGTTGCCTCTCACGAATTCGAAGTGACGCGAACACAGATTTACTCTTCCTCATTACCACTCGTTCGACAGGGGGTTCAGCGGTTTCAGAGTCGGAGACAGGGCGCTCTCGAGGTGGAGACGTAGTGAGGAAATTCACGACGACGGCCCAGAGGTTGTTATTGTTCATGTGAGCTTCATCTTGTAGTACCGACTGGTCAGCGATGCGAGCCAGTCTGCGGGATTCGTCTGTGTCGCGTCTAGAGACAATACTGCTAGGCGGCGGTCGTTCATCTGCCCAAGCCCACCCCCAGGCCCCAGTCGACGATTCGAGCCCATCTCTAAACGCCTGAGATGTCTCCTTTTTCTTTCCTGGTGCCCGCCCATTTTGCAACTCCTGCAGGTGGGTTAGGTTTCTGGTAATGTCCTTTTTGGCGAGGTCTATATTTCGGTTCCGCTTCTTCTCTATCGTCGACGACTCTTTCGCGTATTTTCGGTCGAAAAGAGCTTTTCCTTCAAGGTAACGACGCACACCCCTCTCCGAGAGAACTCCGATGATTGCTGGTGGCACATGCAAAGCATCAATCTTGTCGGCAGGTTCCAGAGGTCTAATTATGCCTTGAGTAGATACTCTCTCGCGGATCATGCCTTCCTTCCAGGATAGGAGGCCCTGACAAAAATTATGGTGCAAATACATGATGTCAGCTTCATGCCACGCACGTCACGCGTCGCGCAAATATACGCTACAATTCGTGGGACAACACGTACCTCCTCGTTGCAGTATACGCTCGCTTCTCCGGCATAGTGTACCCCAGCCGCGTCTATCATTGACACGCTCCGTTGCAATTTACCGGGAGTTCCCACGTTTGGGCTGTCTTGGGAGCGCAACAAGCTGCTTTCGCCTCGTCCGAGTGACCGTTCCGAGGTAGACGTTGACACCGATGCTCGTCCTGATTTCATCTGGAAGGAGAAAAATACCGACCGAGAGAATGATGGACGTAGATTGGATGAGTCTGGTATGGGCGCCGGCGGCGTATCGGGGGCGCTATGCAAACCACCCTGGGTGCCTGGTGACTCGCGTACAGGATCACTGGAAAAGGGACGGGAAACTTGTTGAATAGATGCCCCGCTAGGGAGATCCTCGCTCACGGGGCTGCTGACAGGGTGGTGTGAAGCTGAAGCAGTTACTTCTGAGGAACTCGGTGTAAGCTTCATTGGGTGTAAGATTCCTGTAACATGCTTCACGAAAGTAGCCATAGCACGATAACAGTATTTTCCTGGGGTCGTAAAGGGGAAGAGGACAGGCAGAACATGCGCGGTATCTATGAGGAGATTAGCCCGTGTTTGCATTTGTCCATTTTCTGAATGCACACCATCATAGACCTGGAGGTGAACCTGCGTGTGCCCGTAACGTTTTTCTATGCCAACCAATGGTGGATACAGCGCACGGGCCTCATCTCTCAGGGGAAACCTGGCGGGATCAGCCGCCTTATGCGCTCTTGATTAAAAATATGAAAACGCGGTCATCACCCCTGCCCCTGACGGTAATAGTTGACTCACGAATAGATAATTTCGTCCCTGAGCACCTCTTTGTCACTCGCAATGATGAGTAAAGGAGGTAGCCCGCCCAAATATGAAAGGGCGGGACTGACAAGGGGATGCCCGAGAAGGCTATTCTGAGTATAGAGATGGATTTGCGAGTCTATCTTCAGATGTTCCCCTGACTTGGTCTCGAGGAAGATAGTTTGATTCTCCTTTTCGTCAACTGAAGGCAGTGGGGCGGTAGCCCCAACATCTATAAGCATATCATTTGACACCGATTTCTCAGCCTCATCACCGAGAATAAGCTTTGAGCCAGCTAACGCATCCTGCGTGAGTTCCAGAGCGGCTGCGTCGCCGGCTTTGTCCCCAGTGACAGTAACATGGACAATTTGTCGAACTTTCCGCCGAAGCCCAGTATGGATTTTGCGTGTCATTTCCTCTGACGGCGGGGGCCACAAAGCGCTGGGCCTGTGGAGAGACAACCCATACAAAGGAAGAACATCCTGACAGACCCCGTGAGTATTCACGAGAGTATGATAGCAAGACAAATCCAAATTCACCGTGGCAGTATTTGTGTGAATGCTCGGAAAAGAATGCGTAAGGTCACACCAAGGAGAGATCAAAACACCACCAGCGGGTAGTGGGTGACCAGTATCGCGCAACACTTGAAGTAAAGCAAGAGTAAGTCCACCTCCCGCAGAATCCCCCGCGACCACGATGCGTGACGGTTTCACGGGTTGATGAGGTGCACCAGGCGGAGGCTTAATCAAATACAGGTCTATAGAATTGTCCGAGGTAAATTCTTGCAAATAAGCCGTTGATGGCACTCACAGGCTGCAACCAGATCCTGAAGTGCACAAGGAAACGGATATTGTGGAGCGAGACGATAGTTGACCGCTGATTCTTTTCAGTTATTATCAGAGCGAACTAATTCAACGTAACACCTACCGAACACTCGACCTTTGATCTTTCTTGCGAGCCGTTGAAGGCAGTGTCTGACCAGTGAAATGCATTTGGTATACAAGTAAAGAAAGGTGAGAAACAAGATACCTCTCCTGATCGAGACTTCCGAAGTAGTAGCCCCCTCCGTGAATGTATAATATACAGTGCAAGTCATCCTCGTCCTCGTCGCAGATGTTGCTTGGCTCTGAGATTGAGGAAGGTAAAGCGCCGGCCGAGTCCTGCGAGGAATCATTGTTGTCTGCTTTCTTTTTCTGGAATGCCTTCCGACGTTTCTTGGCTTCTTCCCAATCTTTCCTGGCGGTCACCCATTCTCCAGCAATTCTGTGGAACCGTAAATCATAGCTCAAATATCTCGAGTATGACATACCCAGTGATACCACGCACTTGCCACCATTTGGTACCGCCCACTAGAAGAGACGTATGCTCCTCACCCCCAAGAGCCTGGATGAGTATTGTAGCTGCCTCATCACAACAGGACATTGGCACAGTGACCCGTACGACATGGACCCAAGGAGGAGATGGAGTCCGGGTATTAGAGAATGCTTGGATCTCTTCAACTGAATGGCTATGACCTATGAGATGCACATCTTGCGAGAAGTTGCATAGACTGGTTACTCACTGGATCGCAACGCCGAAGAATCTCTATAAGCGCTGTATTAAGAACACTCTGAAGATGGGCACATGGCGAGACGTGCCTTGGCTATGCTAAATGCCTCATCGTAGAGGAGTTCGTCTTGTCGAAGTTGAGTGAATGGGAGATCATCTCCTGCCTTCTCTTTCTTCACACGATCGAAGTAGTGCCTGAGGAGAGTGCCTAAAGCGATTGGACCAAGCCCCAGGGAAGCTGCGCGAGTGAGAGAATTGGGCATCTGAGGAGAGTGGATCTGGGGTTTTGGCTGCTGGCTACTATGATTCAGAGTTTGCGTGAAAGTTCAAAGACGCAGGTGGGGACGCGATTCCCTCAATTTAATGTAGCGGGCACTTGGCTGGTCAACTGCACTGCCCAATGTCCGTGCACGAACTGCGGGTTAATTGATCAGGGTATACACATGTGGCAGTACGCGGCTGTTGCGGGGTGTTCTGTCACAGTGCACTCCACAACCTGGCCTCCGTCTGTAATACGCGGTTTTCTCGCACGTGACCATCAATCATCTACCATTGACAATGATTCTGCTCCATGCCTGAAGATTTTCTAACATGCGTTGATCGATGATCGATATGATCCCCGACTTCCATCTCATGGTAGTGAGGGGATCCGGGTTTTCTCACCGTTCTCTGCAGAATGATTCGCTTATCTCATACATCCAACTATGATCCGGGCCGGCACACAGCCTCGGCGACCCCTAAAAGGACAACCGACATCACCATCTTGCACCTATGTCGTTTCACCTCAAAGACATGAATGTACTGTCAAAAAAAGTGGCAGGCGTCGGTGCTGCCAACTTTGCAAATCAACCCGCCAAGAAGCGCGGCAATTTCAAAAACATCGCAGACACCACTTTGGAAGCCATTAAAGCAGGCTCCATCGTCTTTGCTAACAACTACCTTGACTTGGCCGCGAAAGTCAGGTTTTCCAATCGCAACACACACTATTATCCACAAGACGACCCCACTTCTTCCAGATGGGCTTCGGACGTGCCCATGTCACCCCCAACCAAGACTGAGATCTCAATTTTAGAGATCTCAACGCTCGATGGTGCTCGCCTCTTATATGATGCCTTGTCTGGCTCGACCACCTCTGGCAGAATCGCAGTGCTCAATTTCGCCTCAGCCACTCGCCCAGGCGGTGGCTTTCTTGGTGGTGCTCAAGCGCAGGAAGAATCCATCGCACGATCTTCCACTCTGTATCCTTCCCTCATGACAGACACAGCCCAGCAGTTCTATAAATTACATCTACATGATCGTGGGGGCGGATTCTACCACCATGCAATGATATACACCCCCTCCGTTGTCATATTTCGAAACGATTCCGGAGACTGGGTGGCCCCTTTCGAAGTTGATATCCTTACCAGCGCTGCTGTCAATGCGGGCGACGTCCGAAACAAAAATGGTGGACATGCAGACCACGCTAAAGTCGAGAGCACGATAGAGTTGACGATGAAGGAGAGAATGGCGAGGATACTATCAGTGATGGAACAGCAAGGGGCGAAGAATCTCGTTTTGGGGAGTTTTGGTACGGGAGTGTTTCGCAACAGCGTGGAGATGGTGGCTAGGATCTGGGCTGACCTGCTGACCAGCAAGGGAGCGAGGTACAGGTCCTCTTTTGATCGCGTCGTGTTTGCGATTCTCGGAACGAGCACATTCACCACATTCAAGAACGCGTTTGAGAACCCGACTACTTAACACCATATATATGGACGTGGACGACTGATGCAGCGCTGTTGAAGAGAGTGTAGGAAATTTACAATCAAGTACCCATAGGCTCATCCCTAACTTTAACCTGCCAGTGATCGGATTTCTTCATTAAACAATCATTAATCATTCCTGGTTCCAGGGTTGAGGATTTCAGTCTTGTTCACTCCACCTGGATCTGATGTCTAGTTTACTACTAATATTCTGTTTGTCGCAAATGTCGTGTTAGTCGATGGACATCGTGACTGTGACGGTGCGAAGAAACCAATGAACAATTACTGTATAATAATTCCGCGGATCCAAGTCTCAAGCTGACAGTGTTGCCATTGAACTACATATAGAAGAGCACCATGTAATGCCCGGGGAGAAGAGGAAGGTGCACCATTACATGTCCTCATCCATGCCTGTGAATTTGATAGGATTCAGTGTAGATAGTTAGTACAACCAGTCGTTTCGGTTACTTTCACTTACCTTAGCAGGCGGCCTTGCGGCGGCTCAACTCGAGCCTCGAGTGGCTTCGCTCAAACAACCTAATTACTATCAGTTCCTGTTGGGTTCGCTCGCGGTCCCTCGTTGCAGTACTGTGCCAGTGGTCGAACTTGCAACGACATGGCGCTGATGCACGTTCAGCTCAAAGATCTCACCTCTACAATTCGCAAAACTGGCCAACATGCATTTGATGCCGGTAATCATGCGGACATCTGGCTCGGGGAATATATCGATCCGAAGCAGGGAACGGGCAAGGCATGTTCTTTGAATCGATGATTGCCTCGATCTTCATTGACTTATCCCCGGTCAAGGTCGCCATTAAAGTTATTAGGAGTGCGTTCACTGCTGAAGAAGTGAAGCAGTTCAATGAGGTCAGTGGATCAATCAGAGGCGGTACTTTAGATTCAAGGTGTACAAAATACCGTCCGCAACGACAGAAACTTCTTCGAGAAGCAAGGCTTTGGACTACACTAGATCATCACAATGTTGTACCTTTCCTTGGAATCATGACCACTTCCGACATGTCCCGCCATTCAGCTCCTGCAATCGTGTCACCGTATTGCAAAAACGGGAGTTTGAAGAAGTACACTACAAGCAATAACCTTACGCTTCGCGGCAAAATGGACCTGGTAAAGTCACCAAAATCATTTCATTATAAACGGAGGCAGCTAAGGTTACGTCGCAGCTGTACCAAGTTGCCAGTGGTCTGGCTTTCCTACATGGCCGTCGGGTTGTCCATGGAGATATCAAACCAGTATGTTAAAACTCAACCCTTGCTCGCGGCATCACATCGTGACTTGAGATCGTTACAGGGAAACATCCTAATTAGTGACGGCGGACAAGCAGTCCTCGCCGACTTTGGACTCTCTATAGTGCTGGAGATGTCAGGGTTTACTACCAAAAACACACCTGGCACCCTGCGATACATGGCCCCTGAGCTTCTGGTCGAGTCAACCACTTCGGCAGCAACCCGACCCACAACTGCAACTGATGTATGGGCATTCGGAATCACGGCGACGGAGGTAAGATTGGGACCTGCTTTCTCTCACTATCTCAGAAACATTCCATTTACAGATCTTCTCGGCGAAGCAACCGTACCACAATCTGCCGACCGATGCTATGGTGTTGATGTATGTCACAACAAGACATGGGAGGCTCAAGTATGATGATTACAGACCCAACATGAGAGAAGGTCTGTGGAGTTTGCTAGAGAAATGCTGGAAACAGAACCCCGGTGAAAGGCCTTCCATGGCTGATATAGCGGCTTTCGTGGATAAAAAGAGGGGTAGCTATGCATAAAACCAATGGTCTACGACTACAGCAACGACGATCTACAGCCTGTACCTATTGCCGACAATGTACCCCTCATCCTCCAAAACGGCCTTTGCGAGGTCTCCCACTGCAGGAAAGAGCTGAGCGTGGATATGTGCGTGTTCTGAACTGGCTTGACGTCTAGAAAACCTGGCTGCGATCCCTTGCGAGATAATCGCCAACTGCAAATTTGTTGTAGGCAACGGTGTGCAGAGGCTGGATAATTGAGCTCACCCGGAAGAGCATCCAGCTGCGGACGAAAATCATCTCTTCGATGGGGTATGCTTGATTGGTGAGGCGACAATATTCACGTTCCAGGTCTTCCAGGGGTATCGGCACGTCTTTTGTCGTGTTCTTGAACGCCTTTATCAGATTGAAGTTCTTGAATAGTGGATCGTCGGGTAGATTTTTGGGATCAACCGTCCACGGCTGCGTGAGATTGCCAAGGTCTGCCAACTGGATCCTAATTTATGTTCTAGTCGTATCGATAGCGCAGGGCGACCTACCGGGCTGCCGAGAGTGCACAACTCCCAGTCTAAAATTCCTATTACTTTATTCTCGGACGGATGAAAGATCAAATTGTCAAGCTTATAATCTCCGTGAACGACACGCAACCCGGTTTTCCGCTCGTCTGGGAGATGCTTCTGATACCAATCCACCAATTCATCAAAAAATGGTATCTTTCCTGTCGATTTTCCAGTATCGACATCGACTGCCTGGGCCTGTACCTCGGAAACACGGGTCAACGACTTGATCTGGCGCGGAAAGTAGTTCGTGGGTGGTCCAAAATTAGCGAGCCCTATGTCAGCCGGGTCAAGGGACGCCAGGGCACCAAGGGCTCGCACAGCGGAAATCCAACTAGAAGTGACTCTTGTTCTCAGTTATGTGCATGGAAAATCATAAAGATTCACTCGCCATTCACGCCGGTCATTTGGGGATACTTCGAACATCCTCGTGTCAGTGAATATTCGACCATCCAAATATTCCATGATGTAAAAGGAAGTCCCAATGACTTTGACGTCCTCGCACAGAGCATACGGTATCGGGACAGGGACAACCTGCCAAGGTTTGGTACCTGGCTTGGTATTGTGCTTGTGGAGGGCACTCAAAACTCGGTATTCGCGCTCAATCTGATGAGCGGTGGAGGAGAGTAGCTGGCCAGCAGGTTTCTTCCGCAAAACGAAACGCTTCTGTCTTCTGGATCATCAGACTATTGTGCGAAGCAGGATACTGACTCGTGGCACAGACCTAGCATCGATCAAGAAATAAGTAGGATTGGACTAAAACTCGGTTGTGGTTCAATCGAACGTCGAATGAAGCCAACTAGGCATACCTGTCCAAACTGGATGGCAGAATGTCAGATACAGGTCTGCTGAGACTGCCGGGAACATACTTTGAATTGCTGGACATCTACGGGGGAGCTGATAGCTGGGACATGAGCGACGAGATATGTGTTCAGTTTGTCGATGTTGATTTTAGCGCGTACTGCTCCATATTCCCCGCCGATTCGTTTGGGAGAACTGTTCGACATCGTAGGTAGTAACTCAGAATGAGCGCTGAGTAGAAGCGTTCAATAGCGGTAATTGATGCTGGACGGACTATAAAAGTAGTAGCTACTCTCTCAATATCCCCCAGTCCCAATCGAACGAGAACTTGATCCCGTGTTTTGTTTGGAGCGTGAAACTTTCTTCGGGTGATTATGTGACCGGAAAATGCGTGACATTTCGTTGGCGAAGATGATCATTGTATTCATTGATTTCGTTGCGACAAACGCTAGACTCTCAAATGGTTCCCGCTGATGCACCACTGAGTCCTATTGCTAGCAAGTAGTTTCATGGTTATGACCGTCACAAAATTTTTTTTGAAGGTTATTTTCCGTTGGCTGCGTGGCTCGAACACACGCGGCGTGGGAGATTTCCGCAGAAACTTCCAGCAATCGGCCGGCTGAAGCGCTGATGTAAGCTTCCGAGAGGTCTAAAATTTTGGAGGCGCCACTGTTTTCTTCTCACTTTCGTTCTCTTCCTCCATGTTCACTGCAGCTCGTTCCCTCCGCGCCGCCGTTGCTCGTTCAGGCAACTATGCTGTACGTTTTATTTCTGTGTCAGTTACCCAGTCCTCATACATTCGTCTGCAGGGTATTCCGCGGTCCTTGATCGCGAGGAACATGAACACCAAAATCAATGGTGTGTGGCTTCTCATCTTGAGCACAGTTTAGGTCTCACTTCAATTTATTTTAGGACCCGTAGTGGGTATTGATTTGGGTACGACGAACTCATGTGTTTCCGTCATGGAGGGGAAGTCGTCTCGTGTCATTGAAAACTCGGAGGGTGCCCGGACAACACCCTCTGTTGTGGCCTTCACGAAGCATGGAGAACGCCTTGTTGGTCTTCCTGCCAAGCGGCAAGCAGTTGTCAACCCCTCGAACACTGTCTTCGGCTTTAAGCGATTGATTGGTCGTCAGTTCAAGGACAAGGAGGTCCAGGACGATATGATTCACTGGTGAATACCTACATTTTAGAGGGTTCCTTCATCTTACTCATTCGGCATGTAGGCCTTTCGAAGTCGTTGTTAAGAGTGACGGTCGTCCAGCAGTCCGAGTCGAGAATGGTGGCAAGACACAGCAATTTGTGAGTGGATATCTCTGTGAGTATCGAATGTATTGACACTACTTACAGTCCGCGGAAGAGTTATCATCTATGGTACTTACGAAGATGAAGGAGACCGCTGAGCAATACCTCAACAAGAAAGTCAAGTATGTTCTTCGTCATGGGTTACGTGTCAGAGGAACGTTAATTTTATTCGCTTAGTCACGCTGTGGTCACTGTGCCTGCATATTTCAATGATGCACAACGACAAGCTACCAAGGATGCTGGGCAGATTGCTGGTCTAGACGTGCTCCGTGTTATCAATGAACCTACCGCTGCCGCTCTCGCGTATGGCCTTGACCGCGTGGATTCATCCGTCATCGCCGTCTACGATCTTGGTGGTGGCACTTTTGATATCTCGATATTGGAGATGCAGAAGGGTGTCTTCGAGGTCAAGTCAACCAACGGTGACACTCACCTTGGTGGAGAGGACTTTGATATTTCTCTTGTCGATCATATCTTGAAGGAGTTCCAGAAGGAGTCGGGTATCTCCCTGGGCCAAGATCGGATGGCCATACAGCGAATCCGTGAGGCTGCAGAGAAAGCCAAGATCGAACTTTCGTCGACGACCCAAACGGAGATCAACTTGCCGTTCATCACTGCCGACGCGTCAGGTCCCAAACACATCAACTTGAAACTCAGCAGAGCTAACTTCGAGGGCCTTGTTGACAAACTTGTCCAGCGGACTGTCGAGCCCTGCAAGAAAGCACTCAGTGATGCAGGTGTGAAAGCTAGTGAAGTTAACGAAGTTATCTTGGTTGGTGGTATGACCCGTATGCCGAAGGTTGGCGACACCGTGAAAAGTATCTTCGGTCGGGAGCCTAGCAAGGGCGTCAACCCCGACGAGGCAGTTGCCATTGGAGCGTCCATCCAAGGTGGTGTTCTCGCTGGCAATGTCACTGACATATTGCTCCTCGATGTTACCCCACTCTCCCTCGGTATCGAGACCCTTGGTGGTATTATGACGAAGCTTATCAACCGCAATACTACGATCCCTACCAAGAAGTCGCAGACATTCTCGACCGCGGCTGATGGTCAGACCGCTATCGAGGTGAAGATCTACCAGGGTGAACGTGAATTGGTTCGGGACAACAAAATTCTCGGTAACTTCAATCTTGTTGGTATTCCTCCTGCGCCAAAGGGTGTTCCTCAAATTGAGATTACGTTTGACATTGATGCCGGTGAGCTTAAATCACCGATTTTGTTTGGCGTATGCTGACCGTTTTCTAGATGGCATTGTTAATGTCTCTGCGAAAGACAAGGCCACCGGGAAAGATCAATCGATGACCATCGCTTCTTCGTCAGGGCTCAGCGACAAGGATATCGAGCGCATGGTATCAGACGCTGAACAATACGCCGAATCCGACAAGGCCCGTCGTGCGCTTATCGAGGAGGCAAACAAGGGTGAATCTGTTTGCTCCGACACGGAGAAAGGTTAGTTCATTCTTCTCGCAAGTGTTACGTGGGTGCTCACAGTTTTACGCTTAGCCATGAACGAGTTCAAAGACCAGCTTGACGCTACAGAGAAAGAGAAGGTCACTAAGCTTGTAGGGGAACTCCGCGAATTGGCAGTCAAGGGCCAGGCCAGCGACGCCTCCGTTACTGCCGACCAGATTCGGGAGAAGATCAACGAGACCCAACAAGCTTCGCTTGGTCTTTTCCAAAAGGTCTACGAGAAGCGGAACGCTGAAAATGCTACTTCCGAGCCATCATCAGAAAACAAGGAGGAGAAGAAGGATTAAATTCCCTAAGTTCCGTTTTCGGCTTGTTGATCCTTTCTGCATGATCTCGTTATGGCCCCTCGCCGTCCCTTCGTTTGCATTTGCCCACATTCTCGCTATCCGCACTCACATCACCTTGCATCGTATAGATTATGAGATAAGTACCACCACTCATACGTACTCTACTATGTCCTTTTATTTGTCGTCATAAACCTCCTCTTTATGTAGTCGAGGAACACCCCACTCAATACATCCACCTCACGTGCGTCGTCTGATTCGCCTATGACTCCGAGGATAAACCTAGGGGAATGCCACCGAATGGTTCAGTCTGTAGCAGGCATTGTATCCATGAAATCAGTTTGTAGTAGACGAACTTTAATTTTCGCAGTGCCACTCTGACGGAGTTGTGCCATCGTCCCTGAATAGCACGCTCAGCACCAGACTCGGGCAGCCGCTACTTGATCATAGATGACCCCGAGATATAACACTGGGCAAGCCTAGGCTTGATTTGACCCAGCTTGCCTCAAGTCCGTCAAGTCGAACAGCAAAGACTCACGACAGTTATCATGCCCTCGCAATTCTCAGGATCTACTTGTGAGTAAATCACTTTCTACTCCAGAAATTTGCCGGGCAGCCTGGGAGGAACCCGAATATACGTCCAATGCGACGGAGAGACGGACCGATCGCCGGTCGAAGACCAGAAACATCGATGGGAAATACTATGTAGCTCTCGTCAGTGCCTGTGCTGTGTGTGCAGAACAGCTTCGATACGGGTGCAAGAGCTGGCAAGGCTGGTTTGGAGCACCGAACGTCACTCGAGGCTGTAGTACCTTGAAAGTATTCAAACCCGTTGGCTCTTTGTCGACGTCCGACGTCTCCATTACCATCTCCTCGTCTGGAAGGGTCAATCGCGCTGGGGTACGTGGCACATGCCAGCCTATGGACGGTGAGACCTTTCCTACTATCTTCGCGCACTGGCACACTGGGGAGTCTCACCCCCAAACGACGCTCGAGCGTCGTCCGTTCTCTGGACCCGGTGGGTAAGCCCGGATTGCACTCTCTCCGTGAACCTGGTTCCAATTCTAACTGTGAAACCATCTCCGTCGGCCAGGATGGCACCATCGACAACTTCAGCGCTGGCTCGAAGAAGTTCTTCAATACGATGCTTTCTGTCGTTGAAATTACTCTAACGCACCCAAATCAGCTTGGCTCATTGTCAATGCAGGCGCTTCTCCACACTCTACCTTGAATTGATCGAGTCTGGTACCTCTGACCAACAGCTACTCTTCTGTTTCTGTCTCCACATAAGAGATGGCCACTGGGCTAACTCATTCGATTCTCTGGACCTGGATTGTTGTGGACAAGTCGTCTTTCCTTGCTCGCTTGAAGTATTGATCTGCAATTTAGTACGTTTCCTCCGCATGTTCTACGTGAGTAAGGCAAGTGGATTCTGAATAGCACCGATGACGTAGGCGGCCAACTCTGATCGAGGCAGGTTGGTGCATGGAATAGGCCGTCCCGTTGAGAACGTGACTCTAGGTTGGTTCTGCTGCTCCGAGCATCTGTGTTTGAAACGACCAGTCCCCTGATAGAGGACGAATGAACAGGCACGAGCAGTGAGAAAGAATTCCCAAGTCGGTCTAAAGGTCTGAACGAGAAAATCGCGGCGGCAGACAGGGACAAATGCAAATGAATAGCGTTTGAAAGACGCCTAACTGTAACTAGTGTAGGATACGATCAACAGAACGGTTTCAAAAGAAGAACGACCTGGGTTTAATTAAGTCTTGTCCGATTTCGGACTAGCTAGTGGCCCATTACTTGAGTTGTGTTCGAGCCTTGTCTCCTAGCCATTAACTGGGCCAAGTCCTGTCGACTGTGAATGAATTGTCATCTACTTCACGAGGTGAAACTCACAATGATCAGGGTAGATAGACTGAGTCGGCGATAGTGAGGCCGAGGCTTAGAGTCTCCTTGTATTGGGTACATTGCTTGGCGCAGGTCTATGAGTGGTTCACGGAGTTCCTGGGCGGCATAATCAGTACCATTCCAGGTTCTGTTAGATGGGACCAGCACGTACATCATTGTCCGACGAAAATTCAACGTACGCTGAAGGTATGGCAGGAGGTTCCTTTTCGGTGGGGACGCGACATTCAGTTTCCTGCCACTGGTAACGAGCTAGTCGCGTGCTGACCTGTTTTCTCGCCTGCGTTGGCACCTTTTCCTGTAAATATGGATGAAACCTTCATGAACCCGAAGAACGATGGGCGATGGGCCTTGAGGTTTCCATAAACGAGATTTCGAACAAAGGAGAGCTCGCAAAAGAAGAGTTGTCGGTGACCTGCCCTGGCGGACGTCAAAATGGGACCGGAACAAAGGACCAACTTGCAGCAAGCGGGTAAGTTGACGCGCAAGTCGCCTAAAACCATGGATTCAGCCATTAACATTTAATCGCCAGGGCTCTGGACCAACTCTGGACCCGCGAAAATGGATGCCTATGCACTCAACGACTCCATGGACTGTTTTCTGAGAAATAGAAACATGAAAACCGCCCAGAC
>JBBPQZ010000461.1:0-15192 GCA_038092795.1 Boletus rubissimus | reverse complement strand
ACTTCAATGCTGATAGTTGGAAGTATTGTACTTTCCAAGAACACTGAAATGCTGCCACCCAGTAGAAAGATGCAGAAATGAAGAAGGAACATGATAGGATCTTCAAAGAGACAGGGATGTGCTGGTCTGAGCTTTTTCACCTGCCATACTGGGACCCCACTCAGTTTCTTGCTATTGACAGGATATATAACCTTCTCCTCAGGCTGATGCAGTTTCAGTTCAAGAATCTTATTGTTATTAATAAACTGGGAAATCAAGACATATGCAAATCCCAGGCACCAGTATTTAAGCCAGTTGACACTGCAGAGTTAGATAAAGGAAGAAAAATGTTAAGAAATAATCCGACAGTGGCAGCACTGAATCACCTACATGCACCTGTCCTGCTCATGCTTTTGGAAGAATGCAATGCACTGGGTCCTCTAGGATCTTTGAAAAAGCAATCCACAAAGAAGAATATGGTTTGTGTGTTGATGATGAGCCACTTGCTGCTCATATTATATTATAACTAATGAGAGGAAGTCTTTACCCTCTCCACTGACTTATTATTATCTCCCCATGGAGGTAGATAATGAAGATAGGGGAGGTCATGACATCTTATTGGGGAGTGATCTTGTAGAGAAGTGCAGAGTCATTAGTGAATACCATCAAATGGCAAATCTAACATTACTGGAGCCCCTAACTGACAACAAGATCAGTCAAATTCAGAAGTGTTTTAAAATGATTACAAGACTGAGCTGGCATTGAGAACCACCAATTAATCTTGGTGATGCAGCTCATGGTAAGCTTGAAGCAGAAGAGTGGCAATCAAGCATTGAGTTTGATTTGCCCATGACACTCTACAAGTTATGGGGGTTAGACTGCAATATAGATGTGCAGCAGGCTCAATGGAAGAAGCTGGTGCATAGTACCATGCTATTAGCTATGGCAATTGGTGGGGAACATCTCACATTACATCTGAAAACCATGTCAGGCAGTACATGAAATATATGTGGGCTTACCTGGAATATATGAAGAAAATCTTCCTGGACATCACCTGGAGGCTGAATCACCATGCAGTGCAGTACATTCATGAATTCCTTCTTAAGTATGATCCAATATATAGGTAGTGAATGTTTCCTTTCAAGCAGATCATTGGAACATTGCAAAAAACTAGGACAAACAACAAAATGGGTCAGTGGCTATATGTTTCAGACTTCAGAGGAAACTCACCAGATGAAAGGCAAGCTGGAAGAGACCATGCTCTTGAGCTTCTGTGCAGGTGCAAAGGTAAAAGCCATCCTTCAGCATT
Organism: Boletus rubissimus; assembly: GCA_038092795.1. Lineage (NCBI taxonomy): Eukaryota > Fungi > Basidiomycota > Agaricomycetes > Boletales > Boletaceae > Lanmaoa > Lanmaoa rubissima. Next base: position 13,904 of record JBBPQZ010000461.1, on the reverse strand, counting down.
CAGATGCCACCAATATTGTAAAATGTGTTGGCACAATTCTGCAAAAGTGTAGAGAGATGTAGGGTGATACCTCTTTTGATGTGAACATTAGTCTTCTTCACAAAATCTCAATGAAGACCCACAGAAAGAACTTGAACACCTACAGTGGCTCAAAAAAATGTTCCAATGTTTGCATGTTTTATACTAAAGGCAATAATTCCCAATAACCACTGATTCTAACCCTATACTATGAGTGTATGAAATGACATACATACACTTGGCTCTCTGCCACTGCAAGAATTAAGGGATTTGAATAACATCTGATGAAATGATAGCTATTTCAAAATGATAACTCATTAGGACACTTTTTTAAGCATATGTATTAAATAGTAGTATCTCAGTCAGATCGTGGGATATTGGCTATTGTCTGACTAGCTAACACTTAATATTGTTCATATAATGTCACTACATCAAAATAGCACTCTATCTCCCATTACTGTCACCATAGAATTCATCATTATTAACCAAATGTATAATAAGCTCAATTTCTTGAAATTGGATCAATCTGATAATAAAGTCATGTTGGATACTGTTTCAAATGAGTCTACCATCAGTATGAAGATTATTACACTTGATTCTACCATGGCTGAGTGGTCTGGTGACTGTCCACCCCTAATAATAACTTCTAGCAGTGTGAATATTGTGAATCTTATGGGCTTTTGATAGAACAATATTGCTTCCATAGGGCTGAAAATTTTCCTGAATGTTAAGGAATATCATATCATTGAGTATACAAGCCAGCTATATTAATTCTTGTGTTACACAGCTTCATAACATCCCCTACATAAATACAGCTTATAAACAAATATATTAGTTAGACTGTTTTGTCCATTTTATTATATTAACTTCATGATCTTAATTATTTCTGGTCAATTATAATATTATCCATTTAATATCCACACTTCAAAATTCCTACAATCCAACTTCAAAAGATAGAGTTTTGCTGTATTGAGTGGCATTGCAGTCTTAAGGCATGGAATAAACTCCACTTCTTTAGAGAATCAGTCAACAACCACTAGGATTGAGTCAAAACTGTTAGATATAGGCAGATCCATGGTGAAATCTGTGGAAACATGGGCCCATGGAGTATCTGGTACTTCCAATGGCTGGAGGGGGCTGCTAGGCACTTAATTCATATTCTTTATTTGTGTGCACCTGTCACAATGAGCAACATATTCTTTTAAATAACTGGTCATTGAGGGCCACCAATAAGTCCAACTTAGAAGCTCATAGGTTTTGTCATAACTGAAGTATCCTGCAATTGGACTGTTGTGGTGTTTTTTGACTATCTTTAGTTGCAATGCTTCATGATCTGGCACATAAATGTACCCTTCATATTTTATTATGCCATCCTCATCTTGAGAAGCTCCTTTCTTGAGTAACTTCTCCACATGGCTCTCTTTTAGCAGATGGATGGCATCTTTTATTTTTTAGTGAATTGATCCCCTTTGTTTCAGATTGCAATCAGTAAGGTTTATATCTGATCCAGGATAATAAGTGTGATACCCTTGTTATCATTTTCTATGTCCTGCATGTGATTTTCTCTATGTGATAAGGCATTGGCTTTTGTGTTAGTAGCACCTGGCTTGTAGACAAAGATGTAATTGAATCATGAGAGCCACATAGCCCAACATCCTTGGCACCAATTCAAATCCTGTGCTTTCATAAAGTATTGAAGATTTGCATGGACATTCCAAATTTGAAATTGAAATTTAGCCCCTTCTAGATAATGCCTCCATATCTCCATAGCTCGGATGATGCTTAGCATCTTCTTATCAGCAATGGGATAATTCTGTTCCTGCAGACTCATGCTATGGAAATGGAATGGAATGGGGTGCCATTTGTCTTCTTTTAATATAGATAATACTGCCTCTATGGCATAATCTGAAGCATCTGTTTCTAGCTGGAAATGACAATCATTATCCAGGAATGCAAGGATAGGAGCAGTAGTGAATGCTTTCTTTAGTATATCAAATGCCTTTTGTTGTGACTCCTTCCATTCAAAGGGTTGATCCTTCTTCAGGAGGTCATTTAATGGCTGCACAAACTGCATGTAATCTTTTATAAAATGTCAATAGAATTCTTTTTTATTTCATCTTTGCCAACCATCATGCCAAGGAATTCTATCTTGGACTTACTGAGTATGCATTTTTTTGGTTTGACAAAGAGGTTGTGTTCTTTGAGACATTTGAGGACTTCTAGCACAATCTTGTCATGAGCCTCTTGATTATCAATATATATGATGCATATGTCATCCATATCTGAAAAGATTTCATTCATCGTGGATTGGAACATTCCTGGACTGTTGCACAATCTAAAGTACATGACTAAGGGCTCAAATGCTCCCTTGTAGCAAACAAAGGCTGCTTTCCATTTGTCCCCTTCTTTGATCTGAATGTTGTTATAACCCCATCTGAGGTCTATTTTTGTAAATAATTTAGCCCCCTTGAGTTTGTCAACTAGCTGACTAATCAGGGAAAGTGGATAATTATTTTTGATTGTATGTTCATTAAAATATCGGTAATCCTGTACCATCCTTTTCTTTCCATCCTTTTTAGAAACAAAAAACACTAGACTTGTTTGTGGAGATTTTGAGAGTCTAATATAGCCTTTCTTCATTTAATCATCTATGAATGTGGAAACCTCTTCTTGCTCTATTGGTGATAGGGGAATTAATTGTCTCTTCTTTGGAGTGAAGCTTTCCTTCATATTTATAGCATGATCCCATGGTTTTCTTATTGGCATCTGTTTTGACTTCTTTTTACTAAATACTTTTGCATACTTGTGATATTATTGAGAAACAAAATCAATGGTCATCAGCTTGACTTTTATTTGAATATCTGCTGCATGAATTCCTGAGCTTCCAAACCCATGTTTGCTGTGTATTGTTTCTTCTAGCTTGGTCACTTCTTTTAGATCTGGATTTGCTATCTTTCTATAATTAGTTGTGTGATTCTATCACCTTCTTTGACTTCAAAGTTGACTTCTGAAAGATTGAATAGGAGTACCCCTAAGGGTCCTTGATAGTTAGCATCTATAACTTCTGCTCCAACATTAATTATATTTTTAGCTGCCAAGCCACTGTGTGATGCAATTCTACTGTAGGTTCCATAAGGCTGTGCAACAGAGATTGCTGTATTCAATAAGGCTTTTCCACATACAGGGATGACTTTCCCTTCTATGCTATATAGATCAAAGCTAGCAGTGTATGCCAAACCTCATGTAGGCAACTTGGCATTTTCTACTAACTTTTTTACATAGAGAGTATATTAGGCTTCTAGCCCTTTTATGGTAGCATGGATTTGGTATTGAAGATCTTCTTCTTCCTTTTCCAATAGGTGAAGATAGATAGGTTTTGACTGTAAGGTATGGCAATGTCATGGACAACATGTCAAGGTCACTATGCCCTTTACCTAATCTATTTTAGAGTTGTGGTGTTTAAGTCATGAGTAACCCAAGATGATCTGATTCTTTCTGAGATTCATAACTTCTGCAGAAACATGTTCTTTGTGTCCCTGATAATTTATGACTAATTTGGTGGTGTGTGTGATATTACCAGCCAAGTTCTTGGTTCTATTCCCATTAAATACTAGAATGGAATTTCATAATTGTATGAGAGCAATCTAGCCTTTTCCACAAATTTTCTATTAATGAAGATTACATTAGCACTGCTATCTAGTAACACCTTAACCTTTGTTGCATCTTTCTTTCTTGAGAATGGAGCCACTTTGACATCCATTAGAATTTCTTTTTTGATTTTGAGTGTTTTCACACATATGGTTTCTGGGATTTTTTTTTCAATAGTATAAAAGGAATTAAGCACTGGTTTAACATCCTGGCTGAGTCCACTAGGGAACCTCTCTAATGGCGAAAATATAATAGAAGAAGAAGTTGTAGAGTCGAGCTTCAAGATCTCATCTACCATTAAATAACAATATCTGTTTCTCTTAGACTGCTCAGATGTCCTCGGATGTAGGCTTTTCCTGACCACTTGTTCTCAGCATCTTCTACATCACAGAAGAAAGCATGTGCTTCATTGAAGTTCATCTCCTGTATTGATGCTGTGGAGTCTTGGCCTTTACCTTTGCCCAAGGTCATTTCTTGATCCAAGTGTGTCTTGCAAATGCTTTTATTCTCATCCCAGGAGATTGCTCCATCTTCATTGTTGGAGTTTTCATCTTTGGTAAATCAGACCTTTCAGCCCTTACTTTTTCCTTTTCCACCTTTCTTGCAGGTGTTTTTGTGTTTGCTGCCAAGCCATGTGCATGACAGACATTGAACCTTAGTCTTTTTTACAATCCTTGACCATATGGTCAGAACTGCCACAATTATAGCAGCTGGTAGAGGCCATGGAGATATCCATAGCATTGGGATCCTTTTTCCCACTGCTACAGTTGTTGCTCCTTTTAGTAAAGGTGCTACATATGAAATCAAGGGACTCTTGTGCTATCTTGAGTTTTCTTATCTCATTGAGATATTTTGCTATGTGTATTTTACGATTTCCATTCTTGAAAATCTGTGCAATGATAGAACCTCTAGTGTTCTTTTCCAGAAGCTCAACTACATGTGACTCATCAATGTAGGCCAGCTGATGCTTTGACTCCCACAATATGATATAATTGTCTGTTGGCATGTTTTCTTGTACTACAATGTGGAGTTGGTTTCTTGCCTAATCTTATTGGTTGGTTGTCTTGAAAAGCAACTCTATTTTGGTAACCATTGTCTCCTATGTGTATGCTGGGTTTGTTATACAAACTTGTACAAAGATCCCTGCTTTGGTCCCTTTTAGTCTTGACAATACTACTCCAACTGCCTTGGGTAATCCTTTGGGAATGGTGGTATGATTGAGCTTTAGTCAGAATTTCATCTTGGCCCACCATTCTTCAAACTGTGCTTTGCCTCCTGTACAGGGGCCTAGGTCTGCAAATATTTTGACCTTAATATGAGGTTGTCCTCCTCCACCCCCTCCTTATGCAGGTGCCTGCCCTACTAGAGTCGCTTGTGCTATTGCATTTTTTGCTTTGGCATTAGCCCTTTGTACTTCTATTTCCTATCTTTGTATCATGTTTGTCTTTGCATCATTCTTCATTAGGAGTGCTATTGCTGCATTATATACTCTTTCAAGACGATTATCAAGGGAAGTATTTCTATGGAAGAGATTGTACAAGGTTGTGGTGTGAGACATATCTACTGGATGTAGTGGAAAGGTTTATGTAAGAAGATTCTTGGTTGTAATACTTTCATAGTGTATTGTTTGTCAGGGAAGGGTTCTTCTTTACTCAACCTGTGAATGTATTTTATGCTCCTTGGCTTCTTTACAGTCCTCCAAGGTGCTTCTTTGTCTGAAGTGTGTTTATGTTTGCATTGCTCAGCTTTAACCCTAGTTAGTTCTTCTATAAGTTCAACCAATCCATGTTTTTCTTTGATTTTGATAAGCTCCAAGCCATCTAGGCAAGCATTCCAATCTTGGATAACATCAGATGGGTCGTGGTTGTTGGGATTTACTAAAACCCCTCTCAAAGTTGAAACCTAGAATACTTCTCTGAACCTAGCATAAAGCTCTGGGCTGGCTAATCTGAGGGTGAGTGTGATTTTTCAACTTATGGAATAAATTTCGTACTGCCTTGCAAGCTCTGCTAAAGAGAAGTCTGACTTAAGATTCCTTAGAAAATGTGTTGCTGGTGATGATGGACTTTGGCTTCTCGTGCTATGTGACTCTGAGAATTCTGAGCTCAGAGAATGCCCAACCTGTATATTCTCTGACTTAATATGGTTAGGGGTTGAAGTAATAGACCAATGAGAGCTGGGTGGTACTAGTGACTTTTTAGTCGTGTAATGCACCCCATAACATAGTGATGCACTTGTGACAGGTGGTAATGACCTAGTGAGTAGTGTGTGGTAGATGTGTGCAAGATAAGAGTGTAGTTCAGTTCTAATAAAACAACCCTAAAGCCAAAGCTTCTTAAGTCATACTAGACAGTATAAACCACAAGGAAAAATTATAAAGGTACTTGAGTTTGAACTCTAGGAACTTTAGGGGAAAAAACCAAGAAAACTGAATTGAGTTCTCTGGCTGTTGTATTGGGGGTTTATATACTACTACATGTTTGTATCTATTTGTACATAGGGCATAAGGCATATCCTAAAGAGAACGTACAGCCATGAGGGCTGTGTGAAATGGAAACATAATGGAGATTAAAGAGAAGCATTGCATGTGTGATGTGTAAGGCATCAGAATAGAAGAGAAAAATAATAACCAGCACAGCATGAAGATTAAAGGAAGGCTGTGGTGATGAAAGTGGATTGTAGATCTGTGAGAAGAAGTGATAAGGCAATGGGGAATTCCTAAGATAAAGATAAGTATAAGTTTAGAGATGGATCTCCTGCAATAAGATTAAATAAGATAAATAATGAAAATATACTAAGTCTGTTATAGTGAGACTGTTACAATATGTAACTCATTGATCAATGTTCAACATGTCAGGTTCAATGGCAGTACATAAGTGCTTCATGAGGATGGATCATGCAAGTAATACTACTTGCATTTCTAGATGGAACAGTGAGATGTTCACAGATTTATCAGCATGAAGTTCATCATTAATCATCCATGTTTGCAATGCTTGCTGCATCAATTGTTCTTTCCACTTAACTAGCTTCTTTAAGTTAATTTGATTTCCACTTTTTGCCCATGCTACATCAGTGGCTTCATCAGATAATGTCTTGTTCATTGGAAAATTTTGGGTGGCTTTTGCCTTCTTGACTGTGAGCATGCCATTAATGTCCTTTGCTGTGACTCTTGGCTACAAAGGTGGAATAAAGTCATCTTCATATAATTTGTCAACATCAATCCCAAAATTTTTGTGGTCATCTTCATCAACACTGGCCTGTGACTCTCAATATTATGGTGTGGAAAGTTCATACTAATAGAAATATTAGATGCTACTGAGTTAAGCCTGTTCTGCAAGCACCATTGTATTATAAAATTGTTTGAAAGCCTTTGCCCACAACTTCTCATGTTCCTTTAAATCCTTAGTAATGTTTCTTTAAGGTTTGAATAGCATCAACATGCAAGCACAATAAAATAAATAGCGCTTGAGATTATTACTCCATGAAAACCATTGGCCAATGAAGTTAGGTAAATTGTTGTGTTTCACAGGATGTACAATTCACAAATGGGCTTAATATTAAGGATGGGTTGAAAGATATGGAACATGTTGACCTGCACCAAGTTGAATTGATGCATGGCCATGACAGAAGAACCCAAGGAGTCAAAATTCATACACTTTCTACGGTCAGAATTCCACAAAACTTTAGGGATGGATAGTCTATAGTATGAACTACCTTTCCCTAGATTTTCTTAATTTTCCCACCATTTTCTGGGGAGATATTAACTTATCTTTCCCACCTATTCTTATATAGTGATTAAACTTGTAGTTACAAAGAAATTCTTTATATTTCATTTCTACCCTACACACTTGCCAAATAGCTACCATTCCCACAATCACATGACCATGTACTACCCCTGAATGAGTCATACTTAGGCAATATGAGTCAACATAAGTTATAGTAAACATTAATATCCATAACTACCAAAAAGTGTACTAGATTCAGCTTGGCTTAGTATGAGTCAGCTGTTATGACTACCCGGGGTAGGAGTAATCACAAGGGGCCTTCGATGGCAAGGAGTCAGGTTGAGAGCCGACGACACAGTGGTCTGACGTGGGGATTCCTCCATCAGCAAGAGTCGAGGGGATTCCTCGAAGATATCAGTAAGCGGGGAGCGAACCGATCAAGGTAGTTGGGTTGGATCTGACACGCAGTACTTCCGTTGTGGGGATTCCTCCAACGGTGGACAAGGTATCGATGAGTTGAAGGACAAGTCAATCAAAGAAGCGATCTAGGAGTTTCCTAACCGCGGGGCGAGTAAGACAAGAGAAGCAAATAGATTGCTAGGCGGTGACGAGATACAAGGTAGCTCGAAGGAGGTCTAAACTAGCGATCTTAGGTGATACTCGAGTCGTTTATATATGCAGTCTCCTCACACACGGACCGTAGCAAGAAATGCGAGAAGAACTAGAAAAGAAAGAGTTATGCATTATAGATCAAAAGAAGACGCATAACGGAACGGAAGGAAGTCCGAAAAGGAAGGACGTGTAATGATGAAGAGCAGAACACGCGGCTGTCATATCGCGGGAGAATCAACGAGACAGATATGGTAAAAGGATATGCCATGGATACAGAGGTAGTCGGAGAAGCCTGAGGCGGAGAAAAGGAATAAAGTCTGTGGGATGTGCTAGAATCCTTCATATGAGAGGTCCTAGCACCGATGGTAGTACATGGATTGAGCAGAGGCGAAAAAGAAGTACGTAGAAAAGGAAAAGTTGTAACATCAGTATGAGTCAGTATGAGTTATCATGAGTCATGAGCTAAAATTAGACTAACCCTGATTTGTAATGCATCAGTCAGCATCAGTTAGTACCAAGCCTACCAAGCCAGAGCTCATCCAATCAAAATGAGCCATTTGTAATCCTTTTGGCAATTGGCAGCTAATCTCTTGGCATTCCCTGGCATTTGTAAGCTTTTTGTAAGCTAGCACAGCCTAGCACAGCCACTGTAAATATCTATATAAGGAGAGCCTTTCAGGCCACAAAAAGCAGATTCTTATCTCTAGAGATTTCTATGCTTAGAGGTTTAATCTCATAGAGAAGTTCTCTCCATAGGTAACCCACAGAGGGCCTAGTGCAGGTAATTTCCTTAGCTTCAGTACTACTAGATAGATTATTAGGAGCAAAAGACTTGTACCCAAGAAGAGACAAGTATAATAGGACATTTTTAGGAAGAAAACCCTTCATAGGGCAACTAAAGGGAATAGATCCCCAACAACCCAAACTACTAGTGCCAAGCACATCTGCTATATCAGCTGACTAAGCCATCTAAAGGAATAAGTGCTAGTCTTGCCTGACCTGAATATTCATCTCCTTAGTTGCACAATAAAGATTGAGTTAATAAAACCTATCTGAGTGAACTAAGTGAACCATTAGTCTGAATTCCAGCAACAGTCTGGAATATTCTAACATCTTTGCAGCCCTTTGGTATATTAACACCAACAGGTACTAGTAAACCATTTTTGGCAACTTTTTTAAGTTTAGCCAATATATCTCTTGTACAAACAAGTTCAAACAACATTGTAGTCTAGCAACCTACTATTATCTAGCCCAATTCTAGTGTGTGACCACTAGTAAACCACATTACTAACCCGACTATTAGTTAAAGCCATCTTAATTACTTCAATCTGTGTACATTTGTAGAGGATTGGTGAACAAACCATATATTGTCCACACTAAGTTTATCACCGAATTCATCTAGCAGATCTAGATACCATTTTCATCTAGGAGATATTCATCCCTAGCTAATAATGTAACATCTGTGGGTAGGTAAAGCATAAATTTGGAAAACTTTGCTTTAGTTTCATTGCATTTGCCCATAAAGAAAACAATATTTGTGGAGAGAGTGTCCTGGCCCAATGTGGGTAGGATCAGAGTTAGCTTCCATCTTTTTGGCATTATAAGTATCCATGAAGAATTACAACACATTAGAGTGCCCTAGAGAATCCATCAGCAAAATCCTCATGTACCTGTATGGGTTTGGATAGCCTTGACAGGTCTCATAGGTTTCACAAATAGGTTTCCACCTGTACAGGTTATTCACAGGTTATTCACAGCTCTGTACAAGTCTTGTATAATTTGGCCAGATTTTGATAGGTTAGCCAGGTCTACACAAGTTTCTCACTAAATTGGCAAAACAAAACCTTGCAAAGAACTATATTTGCTATACAAATTTAAATTATGATTGCAAATAGCTATTATATATATACATATGAATAAAAATAGACCTTAAAGTGTAAGAAAAGTGGTATAAAAAAAGGTAGTACTACCTTTTACACTTTTGCTATATCTTTGTTACACTCTTGCTACCTCACCAAGGGTGCTAGCAATAGTCTAGCAAAAGTGTAGAAACAGTGTAGTAAAAAAAGCAAACAAAAGTGTAGAGATAATAATGATTGAGGAAAGAAAAAGTGTGGGAAAATTTTAGAAAGTGGATGATTTATGTATGTTTGGTGAACAAATAAATACAAACAATACTCTTTTGGAAAATACTACTGAAGTGTGGGAAAAAAAACACAGCATAGCATCAAATCTTCTTAAATCTTTTTAACTACACTTTTGCTACACTTTTACTACACTGTTTTTGCTACACTCTTACTACACCCTTACTACACTTTTTTGTTACACTTTTGCTACACTTTTGCTACACTTTCCTGCTATACTTTTGCTGCACTTTTCCTCTACACTCTTGCAACATTCCTACAACACTTTTTTGTTGCTAGACTTTCTCTATATATTTGCAATACTATTTCCCTGCACTTTTTACACTTTTAAAAACCAGATATTTTAGCTTTATAGCCTCCAATAACCATAGACATTTTAATATTGACAGCTCTTGCAGATTTGGTTGAGAAGGTTTACAAACATTTTTTTGCCTTTTGTTATACCTTTACTATATTTTTTCTAGAACATTTACTACACCTTCCTTACTAGACTTTTACTGCATTTTTTTGTAGATTTTTGATAAAATTTTTACTTTTACTGCACTTTTACTACACTTTTTTTGATGTATTCACAAGAAAAAAGTGTAGTGAAAGTATACCAAAAGTATACCAAAAAAAGTGTATCAAAAAGGTGGAAAAAGTGTTGGACAAATGTATACTGAATGTATCCAAAAGTATAGCAAAAAGTGTAGTAAAAGTATAGTAAAAGTATAGTAAAAGTATAGCAAAAGTGTAGTAAAAAATGAGTAAATGTGTAGTAAATGTATAGTGAATATGTAGCAAAAGTGTAGTAAAAAGTGTAGCAAAAGAGTGTAGTGAAAGTGTAGTGAAAGTGTAGCATAAAAGTGTAGTAAAGATGTATACCAAAAGTATATAAAAAGTGTGTAGTAAAAGTGTAGTAAAAAGTATAGTAAAAGTGTAGCAAGCCTAATTTAGACTGAATAGCAGTACCCCTAGTTTGCTAATTAGTTCACATTCAGTGTATACTATATTCCAAGTCCTATGCACTTTGCTGTCATCACCTGTCATCACCTGTTATCATCTGTCACCACTTGTTAAAGTCATAAAAACCTGTTGCCACCTGTCAATTTGAGAAAAACCTGTGACCAAATCAGGGTTTTGCTGATGTTACCATGATAAGAATAGTCCATAATCTGGCTCTGGATGTGCACCACACCATCATGGCCTACATTCAATGTAATATTTTCTCCCTTATTATTCTGCAGCAAAATGTCAATAGATGAATATAGTATCATGTTATTGATATACATATACCATCTCTGCCCACTCTTCCTCTCCCTGTCTTACTGGGTCAGATATTCTAGTCTGAGACTATTGATTCACATTAATAATGATAAATCATAATTCATGGTTATTACATCACATATCTCAGAAGCACTATTATATGCACTATCATCTCTCTCCTTCCTGATTCTTAAGTCAGGAAGGGCAACAAAGAGATGGTGAATGAAGCTCGACCAGTAAACATGTGAATAATGATATAAGCAAATGATATCACCCCAATCCATTGTTATGATTTTTTCTTTCTCTTCTTCTTTTTTTTTGTCTGGTATCCATCCATGTACTACCATCCATCCTAGGACTACTTATCCTGCACATTCTACTATAACCATTGGACTTCATTCTATTTCTCTACCACTGACTTTACTAGCTATCTCCATATCAGTGGCATATCCTCTTGTTCTTCTCTATATATTGATTCTCTCACAATACACAGGCCACATATCTTTTATATTTCCATATGCACATACCTTTTCTTTGATCTAATATTGACAGGCTATGTGCTTCTTCCGATCCCATATATATAGCCTCCATAATTTTCTCTGATTCTAATCATTCCAGCCCTGGTCCGTGTATGCTAGCTTGCAATATATAAAGCCTTGGTTTCCACTATGATTCCCTAGTTTAGACCTTCCTTGATCTACCTTGTAGCTCATTGTTCCTAGGCAATCTACATGCTTAACCCTTCATTTATTCTCACTTTAAGTTGCTCAGGCATCTTCTAATTGCTCGCTCCTTATTCTTCCTTCATTAAGGAACCTTTGCCCCTTAACTAGGAATTTCCTAGATTGATACTTTGGTCAACTTGCCCTTTACTTGTTGACATCATTGAGAAAGCCCCTTGACATTCATTGCCATAGGAAACCCCATGTTAGAAGTCTATTTTGTTGCTCTCCAAGTAACTCCTTGCCCATGAGGGCCTTAGTAATTACTCATACCCCAGGTAGTCATAACAAAAGGTCTAAACTCTCTAGTTGAGGCTACTGCTACATAAGCCTTCCTTATCATTCCTCCTTGTTTTTCAAACCACCCTATCTAGGGGCTTTATCATCCCCCTTCTGCTGAACCTGTTTATTTTCAGACTCAATGGGAGCGTGCTGCTGAGTCATTGTGCTGCTATACCAAGCCTTTGTACCAGTCCCATCAGAACTTCTCCTCCTCCTTCAAATCCATCACTATTGCCAAGGACCCTGATGCTATGGGCATCAATGTTATTCATGTCCAGAAACTCATTCCCAAGGAACAGAAGCATTGTATCAACAAAAAGCTTTATTTTTACTGCTGCAAGCCTGGCCATACCTCCTCTGCCTGCCCCACTTTTATAGTTGCCAAATCTGCCATCAAAACAGTAGAAAAGGATGACAATGAAGATGTCCATGCAGTTAGGTGGGTGGCATTCAAACAAATGGATTTTTAAACAGGGGAACTTTTTTAATGTGAGTTTTCCCTTTCTCTTCTCCCATGTGTGCCTCTATACTTATAAACTCTTTCATCAAAGCAATGCAGATCTCCATTCAAATCATCATATCCTCATACACACTGAAAGCCATCAACATCTGTACCCTCATCAATAGCAGAGCTGACATCTCCTGTATCAACTAGGACTTTGCTCAGAAGCACAAACTTTCTCTCATGAAACTTGATACACCCATCTGTGCTCAGAACACCAATGATTCCTTAACAAGAAAGGCAACATGAGATACTCTTGCTCCCTTTTCCTCAATATTGAGGGAATCGCTTGCCAAGTAACCTTTATGGTTATGTTACTTAGTCATGACAACATCCTCCTTGGACTTCCCTGGTTAAAGGAAGTTAATCCTACCATCGACTGGGCCTGCCATACCCTTGCCCTCTCTAAGTCCATCGACTAGTTAAAACAAATCTACACTCTTTACTCTGCAGATTACGACTGCCACTTGTCCAAATTTTGGAAACCACCACCACATGCCTCTCACCACGTACACATGGACTCTGTCATATATTCCCATTTATTTAAATATAACGAATGGAAAGACCCCTCTGCCCTATGCTCCCACAACAACAACATCCATGTCATGTTCCACATTATCAAATGTGAATCTCAATTTATCTCAAAGAAGTCTCCTGTCATTGCATGCCTCACACAAGCTACAGAACTAGCCATGGTTGCAGAAAAGGAGAAACCCAAACCCATTCTATCCTTGGAATATGCTGAGTTTGCCTCTGTCTTCTCAAAAGAAGCCACTGACTATGTGCCTCCCTCTAGACCTTATGACCATGAAATCAATTTCAAGGAGTTATTCACTCCGAAGATTACCCCTTATCCTTTCTGATATGTGGGATCAAGTGCAGTCGGAAAAGTCTATCTGCTTTCCTCTGAAAAATACTTAGCCACCAAGTCCTTTTTATAGGAGAATCTTGATTGCAGAAAGATCCACCCCTTGAAATCCCCTCAAGCTTCCCCATTCTTCTTCAT
>JBBPQZ010000460.1:0-15219 GCA_038092795.1 Boletus rubissimus | reverse complement strand
CAGAGGATGGGAGATAAGATAAGATCCCTTGCACCCAAGCGGATGCATTGAATTCTGGCGTACTAGCGAAGGGAAAACTGTTGAAGGAAGACAGGGGTGTCGTACGAGTATCTTTTAGAAGGATGTCGTTACTAGGGCTTTGTTTCGTTTCAGTCACGTGATCTGTGCACGTGACTGTGGTAACCCTCACATGACCAGGTCTAGAACTAATGACGTCATACCACGAGGTGACCTCGCCTTCTTAATTTCCACTCTTCTCACACAGCCCCTTTAATCTCCGTTATCATTCTTTCACGATCGTGAGATCACTTAGTCTATTTATGGTATTTCATCTCATGCATAGCATGGTCTGTGCGCGTGCCTGTAACATATATAAAGTAGCACTTTGCGACTGGAATCCCCAGTCTAATCCACTTTGTTCACCACAATAGTCATTGCCTTGGTCTTCTGGCCATTGTAGATTGTGTTGTTTGGAGAAGACCCACATACCCTCTATCTTGAGCCAGGAGTCGTGTACCCTGCAAATATTGTCCGAGCCTTGTGGAAGTGATCAGACGCTTCAGCAGTAGTTCATAACAGGCAAGAAGGCCCCACAATCTAAGATGACTAATTATGATTTGGAAACTTATCATATTCTCAATATTGCCATTCATCTGTATCATGTTCTCTTACTAACAAATAACTCTTTTTCCAATGCATATGTCGAGCTCAAGTATGTGAGGAAAGCTTGAGGTGCAAGCTTTTAATACCACCAGTCCATGGACATCCAGCTCAATGCTGGTCTCATTTCTATGGTAAGTGATGTTTGTGGGTTGTATAAGTTACTGATTCAATGTTATTTAAATCACAGCACAAAGCTCAAGCCTGTGTAGAGAATTCAAAACTAAAGCATGAGCAATTGTTGCTATTGTATATGGATTTGTGTAATGATGTGACTAAGTGGCAGAACCATGTGTTATCACACAATTAGCTCAACTGGTGGTTTATTGGAGCAACTGTCAGACCAATGGAACTTAGATAAGGCTGGCCCATAAAGTATTTAAACTAGATCCTTCTACATCTCTTTTCTCAATATTTCCCAAAGTAAATTGGACTTGATCCAGTTATTTTGGAGTGAGATTCTTCCATATGACTCTATTGCTCCTTTAGGAAGCCATATTATTATATTTTTTTTAACTCTTACAAGTCTATCAACTTGTAACTCTTTTTTTAAATTAAAAAAAAAAATTTTTCATTTGGCATTTGAGAGATCTGGTCCACCCTGATAATCCAAACTACAGAAGAACAATCTATTCTACCTATCCAAAATCAAATCTGATAATGTGTTACTATGCCTTATGCAGCATTGCTACAAATCCAAAATGTAACCTGGTAACTCCCTGTTATTGGGCCATTAGTAAGTTTTCAGCCCTTGCTCTCTTATCCAACTATGTGCCCCCAAGTGCAAAAGTCAGAAATCTGCTCATCACTACTGAATAGGGATTCTAATAATAATGAATGGACTACAGTCATACAAGAAAAGGAAGATCTACTTTGCCCATCAGAGATTGGAAACTCAGCCACAACATGGAAGTAGCACAAACCCTTTAGGTGGCTGAACTAAGCCTGACTGAGGTAGATCATCAATGGATCCATCAGTAAATGGCAATGGTGGTTGCAACTTGGAGTAGCAACTCTGAGATGACCTATGAGGAAGAACCTATATAATTAAAAGAGAAAGGCATTGATCCACAAAACTGGGGAGTGACCCAGCTAAGTGATCATGAGATTGGTGTCGATGCAAGACCTGGATTAATAAAGGTTGTTTGAGTAAACAAGCCTATAGCTTACCTGAAACAATGAGTGTTGCTGCAGCTTGAATCAAGTCAAGTAATATCAGTGAGACTGGCATGAATTCTAATTCAATTAAAAATCTAATCAAAAAAACTCTTATAATAAAGGGAAAAAGACCCAGAAAATCAGAAACACAGATAATAGGATCTGCCCAGCAGATTGCAGCAACTAGTTATCTTGGAAAAGTGTTGAATTGGGTGGAGAGAAAACACCAACTCCTTAATTCAGATTATCCTGATGGATCTAATTCCTAGTGTTTCAAAGTCCAGTTGCTGGACTGCAAAAAGACTGGCAACTAGACTATAGTTGTAAGTTGCCTTGATTTCAAAAATTGGCAACTGTAGTTGGCAACCAGTTGCCTTGCCATAACTAGACAAGTCAGCTAAATGCCATATAGCCATCTCTTAGCCTAAAAACTGGTTACTGACCAGTTATAGACTGGTTGCAACTACTTTTTTTCAGTCCAGTTGTGGGTTGTGATGCCTGGGAAATTAAAAAAACTGGTTGTGGTCTGATTGCCTTATTAGGATATGGGAAAACTGGACCAGACTGGACTTTAAAACACTAACTATGCCTGATGGTAATATGCTCAGTACTGTTATCCAGATTGGAGATTGCAACACTTCCATGACCTACCAAATCATGATAAACTACCTATTCAGAAGTTTCATAAACCAGTGGATGGATGTTTATCTAGATAATATTGTTGTCCATTTAGATACCCTACAAGAACACATAAAGCACATTAGAATAGTTCTGAATATTCTACAGTGTGAGTGGCTTTACCTTAGTAAAGGAAAGCTCTGTTTCTTGTGTAAGAAAATGAAGATTTTAGGCCAAATAGTCAATGATAAAGGGATTTGAATGGACCCCAACAAAGTCAACTCAGTAATAAATTGGAAAACACCAATCAATTGAGACCTACTATGGGAATTTATTGGTTTAGTAGATTACCTGGCTGATGATATCTATAAAATCAAAGTCCTAATGAACATATTATCAGCTATCACAGAAAATAACATACAGTTTAAGTGGAATCACACTGAGCAAAGAATGTTTGATCAAATAAAGCAATACATCTAGGTATATCAGGATCATCAGAGAGTACCTCTTGTCTACAGAGAGGATGCACCATGTGTTTGATTAATGACTGATGCCTGTATAAATGACATGGTCACTGTTATCACCTAAGGTATTCAATGGAGGACTGTGAACATAGCCACCTTCTTCAGTGTGAAATTGAATCCTGCACAGCAGAACTACCCCATTTATGAGCAAGAAATGTTGGCAGAAGTTGAAGGAATGTTATGTTATCAGGATATTCTTCAGGAAGTATCCTTTATCTGGTTGACTGACCATAAGGGATTGATTCACCTATATAATCAGCAGAATTTGATAGGTAGACAGGTCCATTGGATTGAGAAAATCAGTAAGTTTGACTTTAAAATTGTATATGTATCTGGTGTGGACAACCTGTTGCCCAACATATTGTCCTGGTTGTACTTCCATAATGTGGCTAGTACAGTTCAGGCCCCTTCTGAGTATGTGCAACTGGCTGAACCTGGACTTGATGATGGTTTGTGTAGCCTGGTGTCTATGCCTGTGGTAGTTGGTATTGAAGCAAAAGCATCTGGACCTATATCAAGGCATAGTGCTTGAATGACCTGTAAGTCTGCAAAATTTCTTGATTAGCAGAAGCTGGAGCAACCAAAGGATTTGACCAGACCTCACAAGTGTCTTTCACCTGATCCTGTTCCAACTAAGCATGATTCACCTGAGTTGTGAGGCCTAGAAAGTGTTCTACAGTAGTGTCCCCCACAATCATACATTGTTGTTTTTCCTGCCAAGACTAGGCAGCCCAAGACTTCTGTGGAATTTGCCTAGAGAATGTGGGATTGGTTCATTTTGAAAGGTCCTTGTGAATGCCCAGAGGGGGAGAAGTGTGAAGCACCTACCACATTGGATATTGATGTACCCACTGTGCTAGCTCCTGCATATTTTGAATGTGAGGAAGCCGGATCTGAGGCTGACCTAGTGCCTTTGGTATTCCTTGATAAAAATAAGGTCCTGTCGAAGATTAAGGGCCATTATAATGGTGATCTGTTCTTTAGCTTAATAATTGACACACTTGGTTTTTATTGGAACTTCAAGGTTTGGAAAAACTATGTTTGCTTGCACATCAAGGTGCAGATGGTTGTTTGTATTCCTGATATTCTAGTTAGTAGAAGAAAAGCCTAAGCATAGCTAATCACACAAGTCCATTTAGTATTAGCTCACTTGGGGGTGGTGTTAAGACCATGCCAACAATCTCTGAATGTAACTCCAGAATTTTGGAGTTGATGGGAATAAGGACATTGGCTTTACCATATGTGGTGTGCCCTTGCTGTCGATTGGGTCCTTATATTTTGGAGCAGAGGTTCAGAGGTGATTCGGAGAGGATCAATAAGGTTGGAGGTGATTAATAGGGATCGGAGGTGAACAGAGGGTTTATAACTGGAATTCAAAAGTTGATATCTAAGTTGATAATCTAGCTAAAGTACAAAGCTAGATACAGGGGTTTATATATGGAGGTAAAATAGGAGATGGAGTACTAAAGTCCAGGGGTCCAAGTATTTTTGGGGGTACAAGTATTTTTGAGGGAATAACAAAAAAAGAGAAATAGGTAACTAAGAGAAGATGAAACAAAACAAAGCCTTGGTTATGTCCTCCTTCTAGATACTCATATGAAACCCCTGTCTTCCTTCATCAGTTTTTCCTTCACTAGTAATGTGGACTTATGACACCAGGATTCAATGCATCCACTTGGGTGCAAAGCCACATCTTATCTTATCTCATCCCAGATCCATTAATCTCACCTCCATCACTCATCCACTTAATTCCTTGCCTTATTTCCCATGATGTCATCCTTCAAACCTTCTAGAATATTCCATAATGTCAGATTACATAATCATTCTAGGACATTCTGTGCCAGCCCTAAACATGGTCTGTGCACACATAGCCATAGTATATAAGTAGTTAAATCCTTCATGTATGCTCCTTAGTTTCGGAATTCCATTTCTTTTTATTGAATCTCACACTTAGTGACTCTCTGGTTCTTGTGGTTTTTTCATAATTCTGAAACTATCTTGTCACCAGCCTCTTCAGTCCCCAACACCCTCTCTTCGCCAACACTCTTATCATCTTCACCTATTGACATGCACTTCGCTGCATCGCTGCTTGCTTCGACCCATCTTCCTTTGCACTCAACTTATATGGGGTAATTCCCTGAGCAACATGCCCACCCATCTGCATCATCACTCTTCACAATAGTGCACCAGTCGGACCCTAGACTTCAGGGGAATCTCTCCTTCTCAGAGATAAAACAAGAGCGGATTACAACCGCACCCACTGTATTCATACGGTCATCTGCCGTTATAAATAAGGATAAAGTTGCTACCAGGCATAGTGTACTAGCCCCCATTGTCCACTGAGTGCCTAGCGGTCCGTGTTGATACTATGCCAGTGTGCCCAGGTTTTCATGATCACCTGTGACATCACAACTGACGAGGGCAGTATTCCCTTAGATTGTAGTAAAACCTATCCAGTTCCCCTATCTCATATCACCATCCATTTGCTGCTGGAGAACCAGAGGCTTCCTTTCTAGATAATCAATCTGTGCTGATTACTCCACCTCCTTAGATGAAACCCTGTGCAGGTCGTGGCAGAAATCCTTTAGAACCTTATTCCTGCCCTCCAATGTTACAACAACACCACTATCCTGCAAGCAGCGCAGTACCAGTAGAACACCTATACAGAGACTTCCACCACCTCCTCATTTGAAAGCCTGGGCCCACTCTAAAAAGATCTATTGGTATCAATACGATCTCCTATGGGAAGATACTCCAATAGGAAACTACTGCCCTTATCTCCGCCCAAAGTCATTCTTATATTGACCTTCCCAATATGTCTAAAACTGGGACCTTGTCACCGTACACTCATCCGCCCTTCCAAATCAACATCCAATTTCCCCAACTGAAGCAGGTCTCTACATTCTCTATGCAGAAACTTACTCAGTTGCTAGAGGACATCCCAATGGAGGGGACTACTAGTAAGACCCCAGTAGTCAAAACAACAGCCTGCCTGACAGTTCATCCCATGATGCCTTCACTGCCTATTTCCACTTTCACCCCAGGGCAAGCCGATGCAGCACATCTGGACTTCAAATACCTCAGCTGGAGATACAACTACATTCATAAAAACCTGGACAAGCCGTATCTGCCATATCACCTGAGAAGATCCCCCATAGAGCTACCTCCACAGCAACCACCGCCAAAGGGTGACCCCCTACCTTCTCCATTTTCTTCATCCAGTGCTAGTCAGCCCCCAGGCATGCCCTTCTGCCCCTACAAGCCTATTTAAGGCTATGAGATTGACAAAAAGCTCGGGAAGTCCATCTATGCCAAACCCAACTTCTACACAGGTGACAAGGAGAAGTTCCAGTCCTGGTGGAGACAGGTGATGGTCTACATGAGAGGCTTCGAAAACGAACCATTGAGTCGCCAAAAAATCTTGATCGCCACCTTGTATATGAAAGAAGAAAACCCTGCTGGGCGGTGGGCTGATCTCCAAATCAGGCGAAAGATCGATGAACACCAGGACTTTGCCATATTCAAGGCAAACCTCAAAAGAGCATTTCAACTCCTTGAACTAAAATGCAAGACTCAGACCAAACTCTTTGTGTTGAAACAAGAGAACGACTCCGTGGAGGACTTCTTCATCAAACTATACCAGTATGCAGATGAAGCAGAGTATGATGTCATAGCGAATGGGCGATCACTAGTTGACCAGATCCACCAATGTGCCTGTCAGATGTTGGTGAACCATGTAGAGGATAATAACCATGTGCTGATAGACTTTGAGGATCTCTTCAAATAGAAAGAGGCTTTACAAAAGATCCAGGAGATCCTCCAAGAATGAGACAAATGAAACCAGACAATTCACCCCACGACATTTAGTCAGCAAAGGTTTATTCTGAGGAAAACTCAAATGCAGTACAATCTGCTGACCAGACCTCCTTCCGCTGCCACTGCAGCCCCCCATCCGAATGCACATTCCCAGGATATGGAGCTCCTATGGAGCTCGATAAGGCACATGCTGCAGGAATATGCCAAAGGTGTGGTAAGCCTTGGCCCTGCCAAGAGCACCCACCACATTCACATGGCCCAAGAGCACAAGCAGTAGAGTGGAATGATCAAACCATTTTCCCCCAATAGTTTTCACAAATCTGTGCCCTGGTGAACGTCGCTGAATTGTCTGAGCAAGAAACTCAAGCTACTATCACTGAAGTTGTGGAAGAGAATATAGACTCTGGTTCGAGTTTTCAGTCTGTACAGTAGACACCAGTCAATCTGCTGTACCATCTAAGTCATTGCAGTCTGTACAAAAAGGCAATCAATATACAATTTTGACTCGCAACAATGAGACTGAAAGAATCAACCAAGTAAACCTCTCCACAACCACGTTAGACGTAACCAGAGCAAAAAAGGAAATACCACTCCCAGTGCGAGGATCCCTGGGTGTGGCCAGATATGATCTGTATGCCTCTGAGGACATGGTAGTTCCTGCAAAGGGGCAAGCCCTGATATCAACCAGGTTATCAATAAAAATCCCACAAGGTCATTATGGCTGAATTGCACCAAGGAGTGGGTTAGTAGTAAAAAAGAAGCTAATCACTGGAGCGGGTGTGATCAACAGTGACTATAGAGGGGAAGTGAAGATCCTCTTATTCAACTTCTCGAACAAGGAATTCTTGGCCAAAGCGGGCAACTGAGTAGCCCAACTAATTCTTGAAAAGATATCGACACCTCCAGTAAGAGAGGTGAAATCCCTTGATGAAACCAAACGAGCAGATAAAGGATTCAGTAGTACTGGGACTTTTAAGGTAGGTGGTAATAAGGCTGCTGAGTGCCCTTCCACCAAGAACCAAAGGAGCCGGAGCACCGATCACTATTGGATGAATACCGTAGACCCCTGGACCATTCGATGGATGAAGGCTCAGGTAGAGAACCCAGATACCATGAGAAACCTGGGACACCTGAGGTTATTCGTCCATGAGTCCAGGAAAGCAAAAGTAACCCCTGATCTACTACAGATCTAAAACAAATAAGTGACTCCAATGTACACTGGATCTTGAGGGACCTCTAGAGACCCCCCAAGTATAAGAAGGCATCAGTAAGAAAGGAGTGTAACTCCCTCGAAATACCTGTAACCCTGAGGATGTCTGACGGAACCAGTGCAGAAGTCAAAGCACTAATTGACTCTGGCTGTACCAGATCTTCAATACATGAGAAGTTCATAGCTGAGAAGGGGGTAGTAACCCACACCCTTCCGTGACCTATGTTTGTATACAACGCTGACGGATCCCTAAATCAATCGGGTAAAATCAAAAATTTTGTCATCGTCGAGATGCAGATCAAGGACTACAAAGAACAACTAGCCCTCACAGTCACAAACCTAGGTCCAAACACAGTGTTTCTGGGGCACAATTGGCTAAAAGCCCACAACCCCAGTATAGACTGGAAAATGGGATGAATCTCATTCCAATGCGAGAAAGACCACATGCCTCGATTGAAAAGCTGTAATGACGATGACGAGAAGGACACCAAATTCATCCTGCATGATGGAGATCAGCTGTTCAAACTTGACACTGAGAGTTACCTCCGGAACACTGCGACTGATATAGCTGCCCGAGATTTCATGGCAAAAAAGAAGAAGACCTTTGAGGAAGCAGCCTCCACATACATACATGACTACATGAACATGTTCACCAAGGAAAGCTTCGACAAGCTTCCCCCAAGGCGACTGTGGGACCACGCCATTAAACTCCTACTGGGGGATCACACAGTAGACTATAAGGTTTATCCACTAAACCCAGGGGAGCAAGAAGAACTAGACAAATTCCTCAAAGAGAATCTAAAATTGGGACGCATCCACCCTTCCAAGTCACTCTTTGCATCAGCATTCTTCTTCATTAAGAAAAAAGATGGTTGCCTCCACCTCGTACAAGATTACTGGAAGTTAAATGATGTCACTAGACACAACTGGTACCTGCTCTCCCTAATCACTGAATTGGTGGACAAATTCAAATTTGCCAAATACTACATCAAGTTCGATGTAAGGTGAGGATACCATAACGTACAGATGGCTGAAGGAGATGAATGGAAAGCAGCCTTTAGGACCAACCGAGGGCTCTTCAAACCCCTGGTGATGTTCTTCAGGCTATGTAACTCGTCCGCCATCTTCCAAACAATGATGAACTCCCTGTTCCAAGACCTCATCAATTGAGGGGTCGTAGTGATCTACATTGACAGTATTATAATCTTTACAAAAACCCTCAGGGAACACTGGAAGGTAGTAAGGGAAGTACTACAAATCCTATGGAACAATCACCTACTGTATACCTCCAACACGACAAATGCAACTTTGAGATCCAGAAGACAGAATTTCTAGGGTTAGTAATATCCCAAAATGAGGTCAAGATGGACAAAAAGAAGGTAGCGGCAATCAAAGACTGGCCAGTCCCAACATTAAAAAATACCCTGAGAGGATTTCTGGGGTTCTTGAACTTCTACCAACAATTTGTAAAGAAATTTGCTCAAATTGCCTGCCTCCTGAGCAGCCTCACATTGGTAAAAATGGAATTCGAATGGTCACTGGCATGCCAGCAAGTCTTTGAACAACTCAAGGAGATGATTTCCACAACCCTAGTACTAGCAATGCCCACAAACACTGACCCATTCTGCATTGAAACCGACAGATCAGGAATTGGAGTAGGTGCCATTCTATCACAACACCAAGAAGGGACATGGCACCTAGTGGCATTCATATTGAGATCCCTCAATGATGCAGAATGAAACTACCATGCTGTAGATCTTGAAATGTTGGCCATCATCTTCACTCTTCAAGGATAGAGACAATATCTCCTTGAGGCAGTCCATCTTATCAAGGTGCTAATGGATCACAAGAACCTAGAGTTCTTCTGAAAGCCCCAAGATCTCTCCTGCTGTCAAGCTAGATGGCTACAAATCGTCTAGGAGTACAAGTTGTCATTCAACTACAAACCTGGCAAAATAAACCCAGCAGATCCTCTATCCAGGAGGCCAGACTATGAGAAGGGGGTAAACACCTACAATAAACAACAAATCCTATTACCTGATTCTCTTTTCACAACTGAAAGTAGTAACGAGGCTGCAGAGCGCCCTTCCACTCCGGTCCAAATAAAGGCTGTCACCTCATCAAGTATCCTCGATTGCATCAAGAAGCTACAATACAAATTAAAATGATTTGCAAGAGAGGGACTTGAAAAGGTTGAGTCACCCTGGACAAGAAAGGACGAGCTGGTAAAATGGAAAGATCTAATCTACATCCCAAATGATGCTAAACTCAAAGAGGAAATCATCCGAGCCAACCACAATCACCTGATCTTGGGTCACCCTGGGGTTAGAAGAACCCAGGACCTAATCATGAGCAAGTATTATTGGTCCTTCTTGAGGAAGAATGTAGAAGAGTATGTAAAAGGTTGCAACACCTGTCAAAAGGTTAAACCAAAAAACACTCCAATGTTGACACCGCTACACTCAAACGAGATTCCATCAGCACCATGGGAGATCATCTCGGTAGACCTAATTGGACCGCTACCACAATTGCAAGGAAAAAACGCCATATTGGTAGTAGTCAATCGATTTTCCAAGATGATCCACCTAATCCCTGCCACCGATATGATCACCTCACAAAGGGTGGCGACTGCCTTCAGAGACCACATATTCAAGCTCCACAGAATGTGTTATGACTACCTGGGGTAGGAGTAATCGCAAGGGGCCTTCGATGACAAGGAGTCGGATTGGGAGCCGACTCGCAGTACTTCCGTTGTGGGAATTCCTCCAATGGTGGACAAGGTATCAACAAGCTGGGAAGCGAGTCGATTGAAGAAGCGATCTAGGAGTTTCCTAACCGTGGGGCGAGTAAGACGAGAGTAGCAAATAGATTGCTTAGGCGACGAGCTACAAGGTAGGTCGAAGGAGGTCTAAACTAAGGATCTAGGTGGTACTCGAGTCGTTTATATATGCAGTCTCCTCGTGCATGGACCGTAGTAAGAAATGTGAGGAAGACTAGAAAAGAAAGGGTTATGCGTTGCGGATCAAAAGAAGACACATAATGGAACAGAAGGAAACCCAAAAAGAAAGGACACGTCATGATGAAAAGCAGAACACGCGGCCGTCGTATTGCGGGAGAATCAACGAGACAAATATGGTAAGAGGATGCGCCACAGGTACGGAGGTAACTGAAGAAGCCAGTGGCGGAGAAAAGGAATATAGTCTGTGGGGCGTGCTAGGATCCTTTGGATAAGGGGGCCTAGCACAGATGGTAGTACATGGATTGAGCAGAGGCGAAAGAGAAGTACAAAGAAAAGGAAAAGTTGTAACAGAATGCCCCGGAAAGTGATCTTGGATTGAGGACCCCAATTTGTGTCGTCATTCATGCAGGACCTATACACCCTCCTAAAGATCAAGGCAAACCCATCAACAGCCTACCACCCACAGACAGACAGGCAGATGGAGTGGATCAACAAGAAGGTGGAAAAATACCTATGAATCTATGTAAACCACTACCAAATGGACTGGGTAAACTGGTTGGTGATAGCGGAATTTGCACACAACTCCCAGACAACCAGCACCACAGAGGTATTCCCCTTCATCCTTAACTTCGGTCAACAACCCACCATCCCAGCCAAGAAGTCCGAAGTCTGAAACGAGTCCACAATGACATTCATAGAGCAAATAAAATCCAACTATGAAACTGCAAGAAAGGCCCTGGAAAAAGCCATGGAGTCAATAAAAAAGTCCCATGACAAGAAAGCGCAATGAGTGGAAAAGTACAAACCAGGCCAGAAGGTCCTTCTAGAGGCAAAGAATATTAAAACAGATCGACCCACAAAAAATTTTGATGACAAGTAATATAGGCTGTTCAAGGTGAAAGGGAAGGTAGGGGTGGCAGCCTACGAACTGGAGCTATCAAAAACATGGAAAGGAATCCATCTGGTGTTCAACGAATCTCTCCTCACCCCTTATGTAACCAGATCCTACCCCACACAAGCCAAACTGAAACCACCTCCTCTAGTCATCGTCCAACAAGAAGAGGAATACGAAGTGCAGGAAGCTGTAGATTCGTGAAAGAAGTGAAACAAAACCAAGTACTTGGTGCATTGGAAGGACTACTCCCACAAGAAACACATGTGAATGCCCAAAACAAACCTAACCCATGTGACCAAGAAAATTGAAGACTTCCACCGAAGACACTCCAAGGCCATCTATGCAATACGAGGTAATGCAGCTGCTGTGCGCCCTTTCTCAGAACCATGTGACTGCACCCTTTGCATAGCAAAAGCCCCCCTCTTCTTGGATGATGGCATCAGATCCTTTACTGCCTCACTCAATTGCCTCCCCGACTCCCTATTCGAAATTCCATCACCATGATCGGAACCAAAGCTCACAGGTATTCTGATCGATTGGAAGCTCGATCTTGAAAAGGGGGTAATGAAACAAAACAAAGCCTTGGTTACTGTTATGAACTACCACTGAAGTGTCTGATCACTTCCACAAGGCTCGGACAATATTTGCAGAGTACACGACTCCTGGCTCAAGAATGAGGGTATGGGGGTCCTTTCCGAACAACACAGTCTACAATGGCCAGAAGACCAAGGCAATGACTATCGTGGTGAACAAAGTGGATTAGACTAGGGATTCCAGTTGCACAGTGCTACTTTATATATGTTATAGGCGCACGCACAGACCATGCTATGTGTGAGATGAAGTACCATAAATAGACTAAGTGATCTCACGGTTGTGAGAGAATGATAACAGAGATTAAAGGGGCTGTGTGAGAAGAGCAGAAATTAAAAGGACGAGGTCACCTTGTGGTATGACGTCATTAGTTCTAGACCTGGTCATGTGAGGGTTACCACGATCATGTGCACAGATCACATGACTTGAAAAAGAAAAGATGATAAGAATAAAAAGTTTGAAAATGTTCGTATTATAACAGTTACATCCTCCTTCTAGATACTCATACGAAACCCCTGTCTACTTTTATCGGTTTTTCCTTCACTAGTAATGTGGACTTACGATGCCAGGATTCAATGCATTTGCTTGGATGCAAAGCCACATCTTATCTTATCTCACCCCAGATCCATTAATCTTGCCCCCACCACTCATCCACTTAATTCCTTGCCTTATTTTCCATAACGTTATTCTTCAAACCTTTCAGAATATTCCATGATGTCAGATTACATAATCATTCTAGGACATTTTGCACCAGCCCTAAACATGGTTCGTGCACATGTAGCCATAGTATATAAGTAGTTAAATCCTTCATATATGCTCCTTAGTTTCGGAATTCCATTTCTTTCTATTGAATCTCACACTTAGTGACTCTCTGGTTCTTGTGGTCTTTTCACGAGATGGAGATGAAAGGTCAGGGAGGACAGAGGTATGGAATGCAGGAATGACAGAGGTACGAGATGCAGGGACGATGGAGGTACATGAGTATTGGAAATAAGTATTATAGGATAGATGAAAGGAGAAGATAACTCCAGAGGTCTGGAGTTGTGATATACATGAAAAGAGGCCGGAGTTGGCATGTAGTGCACTGGAGGTGTTGGAGGTGTTGGAGGTGGACTTGTGGATTTATGGGATATAACAGTATCTCCCTCTTAGGCTTGAACCCCTGAGAGCCTTTAAAGACAATGCGGAGTTTGAGGAAGAGTGGAGTCTGAATTTCAGGGGTTGGAGGCAAAAGCCTATAAAAGAAAATGTGCAATCCTATCAACACTTCTCCATCCAAATCACCATGTCCAATATTGAAGAAATCAACAACTGGTCTGACATCCACTTGGCAGAGAATGACAATGATGATGATGTGTGCTCTGTGAAGTTTGCTGAGCAGAGGTGACAAGCGAAGGTGAAGAAGGAAGCGAAGATAAGGCAGAAGGTGGAGAAGCAAAGGAAGAAGATGGAGAAGCAGAGAGTATGTGAGGAGAAGAAGTGCAAGGCTGAGGAAGCAGCCAAATGAAGGGTGAGTGTAGAGTAGTTTCAAAGTAGTCTGGAGGCTAACAGTGTCATAGGTGGAGGAGGTGCAAGCACAGCAAAGCACCAGCAAAGGGAAGGAAAAGGCCATGACACTTCCCATATGTGTTACAACTCTTTCTTTTCTTCGTACTTCTCTTTTGCCTCTGCTCTATCCATGTACTACCATCTGTGCTAGACCCCCTTATCCAAAGGATCCTAGCACGTCCCACAGACTTTATTCCTTTTCTCCGCCTCGGACTTCTCCGACTGCCTCCATACCCATGGCGCATCCTTTTACCATATCTGTCTCATTGATTCTCCCGCGATACATCGGCCGTGTGTTCTGCTCTTCATCATTACGCGTCCTTCCTTTTTGGGCTTCCTTCCATTCCGTTATGTGTCTTCTTTTGATCTGTAACGCATAACCCTTTCTTTTCTAGTTCTCCTCGCATTTCTTACTATGGTCCGTGCACGAGGAGACTGCGTATATAAACGACTCGAGTACCAGCTAGATCGCTAGTTTAGACCTCCTTCGAGTTACCTTGTATCTTGTCGCTGCCTAGCAATCTATTTGCTTCTCTCGTCTTAATCACCCCGCAGTTAGGAAACCCCTAGATCGCTCCTTTGATTGACTCATCTTCCAACTTGTCGATACCTTGTCCACCGTTGGAGGAATCCCCACAATGGAAGTACTGCGTCGTCGGCTCCCAACCCGACTCCTTTGATCGGTTCGCTCTACACTTACTGATATCTTCGAGGAATCCCCTCGACCCTTGCTGACGGAGGAATCCCCACGTCAGAACCCCTGCATCGTCGGCCTCCAACCCGACTCCTTGTCATCGAAGGCCCCTTGCGATTACTCCTACCCCAGGTTATTATAATATGAACATTTTCAAACTTTTCGCACTTGTATCTTTTTCCTTTTCCAGTCACGTGATCTGTGCACATGACCGTGGTAACCCTCACATGACTAGGTCTAGAACCGATGACGTCATAACACAAGGTGATCACGCCCTTTTAATTTCCGCTCTTCTCACACAGCCCCATTAATCTCCGTTATCGTGTTCCCATGGTTATGAGACCACTTAGTCTATTTATGGTAGTTCATCCCACGCATAGCATGGTCTGTGCGCGCGCCTGTAACATATATAAAGTAGCACTTTGCAACTGGTAACCCCAGTCTAATCCACTTTGTTCATCACTATAGGCATTGCCTTGGCCTTTGGTCATTGTAGCCTGTGCTGTTCGGAAAAGACCCCCATACCCTCCTTCGTGAGCCAGGACT
>JBBPQZ010000459.1:0-15228 GCA_038092795.1 Boletus rubissimus | reverse complement strand
CATCCATCCTCGACACATGTTCACTCGCTGGCATACTATCAAACGGAACACGGTTTCCACTCTATCTCGTAGTACGATGGAGAACGACAATACAAGCTTCTACTCTGACTGCTCCGTCCCGCCTACAGAAGCAGAAGGAGCGGTAAGTAGTAGGGTAACCACTTACCTGATCACTTTACCTGAGTATGTTGCACTCGCAGGGCGTCGCTGAGGCACAGGTAGGTCTTGAAAGTTCATATACCTCACACAATCCTGAAAACCGACTTTAGGTCGCAGCGAAAACGTATTGCGATGCCCATTCCGATAGGGATGTCCCACAAAATGGCTGTCCCACTGCCTTGGGTAGTGGGCAGAATAATGTTGCATGTTCGGGCCCCACTTTATTCGTTTCCTCCCCTGGTGCGCTGGAGGAGGAAAATGCTCCAGCATACGAGTCCACGGGCAGCGCTGCCGACAACAGGAATGGTAAGCCAATCAAGTTGTCTGTACCCCCGTCCCTGAACCCCTAAAATTCTCTGAGATTGTGATCCTGCTGTGCCAGTGAGTACGTCCCCTCAGAGGCAATCCACTCACGATGGTGCACAACCCGGTATGTCTGTTAGCGGAATGCCTGAGAGCATTACCAACCACTATCTTTTTCCGTCAGTATTCCTCGGCCAAAGACCCAAAAATGTCATCCTTTTCGGGGAAACTGGTGTCGGCAAGAGCTCCGTGATCAACTTGATGGCCGGAAAAGAGGTCGCGAAGACCTCCGCGAACCTAAAAGGTTGCACGCTACAAGCGACAGAGTACTGGTTTGGTCTTTCGGAAGAGGTGACACTCCGCATTTTTGATACGGTGGGGCTCGAAGAGCCAGAAATTGGCGTCAACACATTCATGGGGGCCATCGAGAAGGCGCACAAGCTCATCAAGTCCCTGCACCACAGTGGCGGCATCGATCTCCTCCTCTTTTGTATCAGAGGTGGGAGAATCACTGCCGCGATGCAGCGGAGCTATCGCCTGTTTTTCGAGATTCTGTGTGGGAGTCAGGTGCCCCTCGCAATAGTCGTCACGAATTTGGAACAGGAGAACATCATGGAGGACTGGTGGATTAAAAACGAACAAACGTTCCAGCAGTATGGCATCCACCCTACCGCGCACGCGTGCATAACAGCCGTCCCGGCTCACGTAACGATGTACGCGCAGAAACGGGCAGAGTCCCAGGTGGTTCTTCGGAAGATGCTACTTGATACCCTAAGCAAACCCAGCCAAACTTCTTACCTGCAGGAAATACGGAAGTGGTTCGCTTCCGTCATTTACTTGCTCCGGTCGTTTTTGATGAGGACCGAGTCCCTCAAGAAGAAGGACCTAATGAAGAGGCTCGAAAAAAGATGTATGCTTCCTCGTAGCGATGCTGAAAGGTTGACCCAGATACTCACCGGGGAGGGGATAATGATAATTGACATTGACGCGGTACTGCCACAGCAGGTTTGCACAGGTGCCAGTGGTTCCTCGGTTGTATGAAATAGTAATAGTTCTTACCCTTGCGTAGTCTTAGTCTTATGATTTCGTTTACAACTTTTAACCCACTGTGATCCCAGCTATTACTGTTGATGTGTGCCCTAGGCATCGTACTGAAGCATTATTTCATGTGCATGTTACGGGTATACCAAGGAGAACTTTGACAGCAATATAGTATGTGTTCCTATATGCAAGCATACAGTAATATGTTTCACCCGAACATATCCAACGTCGCCATGAGTCTCCCGGTACGGAAGCATTATTTTGTGTACTTATTACAGATATACCAAAGAAAGAAAAGAAAAGAAGAATCTAATCTAACATGCACACACCGAACAGAACACCAATCTACACCGATCATCAATCATCATCCTTGAAGCGCACGTATCCCACCAATCCGCGCCCAAAACATGTCTTCCTTTAACCTCACCAACTCCTTCCACGTACGCTCCTCCCACGTCGCATCGCTCGCGAAACCTTCGCCCTCAGTGCTCGAAGAGTGTTTTGTGCTCGTCGTGTCCATAGACATGCGACCATCGCCCTCCGAGACACGTGGAGGGAGCGGATCCGAGACGACAGCCGCAGACGTACCGTTCACCACTCCCCCCACTTCGCCATGCGCCGTGTTGGCATCGCCGACGGTGACATCCTTGGCAGGTCCTACAGCAGCCTCCGCCGTGGGTGCGGGTACAGACTCAACCTGAGGAACAGTTGCTTCTTTGACAGCATCAGCTCCCCCTTTCCTTTCCTCTTCTCCTTCCTCTTCGCCATCACTACACTTCGTTTCCGCTGGGAGCTCTGCCTCGCCTGCCTTGTGCGCATCCACTTCAGGGATGGGATCGACAGCGGCAGCAGCAGCCGACACTGCCTCATCCTTGCCTCCTTCCCCGGCAACTTGCGAACCCCCTGACATCGGAAGCGGCGGCACGGCCCGTCTTGCAGGAGCACGTCTCGGGAGCGGCGGTGCGCCAGGCCCAGTCGTCGGAACTGGTGATGCCGGCCTCGAAGAAGCCAATGGCGACGGTATCGACGGTTTGCCTCGAATATGCGATACAGAGAGTGGGTGTCCGGGCGACGGGGACATTGCACGCGCGATTCCAGCGGGTGCGGGCGATCCCGCGCGTGGACGGCTGATGGCAGGACTGGCGGGGCGTGAACTCGGGGGCGGTGATGCCTGAGAGGAGAGGCGTGAGCGGGGACGCGGGACGGGAGACGTCACGCGCGAGATGGGGTTCGGTGTGGTTGGCGTCATGGGGAGCGGAATAGTGTGTGGGGAAGGTGGCAGCAGGTGATCTTGGATGGGTGGCGCACTCGGCTCAGCAGCAACGGGATGCGACGTTGTGAACGGCAGCAGGGAAGCTTCGGATGTCGGTGCAGCGAAGGTGATTTCATCGAGGGGTGTTGAGGAGTCAGATGCGTCGGGGTCTGCTTTGTCTGGATCGATGTGACCGTTCGCACTAGCAGCAGGCTCCTTGATCTCGGAAGCGGAAATTCCGTTCTGCGTGCCTGATGGGGGAACAACTGTATCAGTCGTGGCCCTACCACGGACGACGTTGCGCTTGGGAAGTGGTGGCGGCTCCTGTGCATCCACTCGGGAAGCGGGGGACTCGGCATGAGGATGGGGGGCAGAAGGATGGGATGGAGGAGGGGTAGGTAACATCTTAGCGTTGCCCTTCTCTGTTTCCTTCTCCTTCTCCTTGATATTCTCTCCAGTTTCCTTGCCCCAACTGACAGCCCTCTCTCCCAAAGCACTAGCCATCTCCCAGAGCCTCCTTCGTCGTGGCGGAACGGGAGGCTTCTCAGAAGCTGAAGGAAATGTCGTGGCGCTTGTATGCTTATTTCCAGAGTCCGGGGTAGTCAGCGGTGAAGGCATTTCCTGGGTGTCGCCATTGACAAGGGGTTTGGGAGGCTGGACAACTTCCTCCTCCCATATCCGTTCCACAATCCCAACACGCACAAATGCCCACAATGAACACGTACTTCGAAGCCTTGTCAGACAATAATTTGATGTACACAGGGGATACGGTGAATTTTGTGTCTGTGCCTGAAGTACGCGGGACGACGAAACGGCATTAAGAGGAGGCCGGGAAGAAGCGCCAACAACAGACATGGACACCGAAGAAGTATGCACGGGTGTGAGAGCGGGTGGTGGAGTAGATGTGGTAGCAGCGGCGAGACGGAAAATGTATACCTGCCCGGGAGGTTCGTACTCTGCCGATTGTGGTGTACCAGCATCGTGGTTCTGCGCAGAACCAAGCGCGAGGGGATATTTGAACCATGAACCCCCATTCGTGTTGTTGGTGCGCGAAACGGGTGTCGTGGATGGCAACCGTGCAATGAGGGTTCCGCAGAGAGCGCAGGACAAGGAAGAGGTGGACATCGACTGAGGATGCTGGTGCAGCTCCTGGACGAGGCTCGAGAAGGACAGAGGCTCGACAGTCAGCATCCCGGTGTGGATTGCGGCGAGGACTGAGCGACGAGACAACCAATTCAGGGAAGGGGCGAGGTCGAGCCGTACGGTGGGTTCACTACATGCATGTCGTCAGACCAGTCGAGAGGGGTGAGTCGAATAACGTACGAATCTTCGGCAAGCAGACGTGCAAGGAATGGCTGGCTCAGAAGCGTCGATATAACAGGGGGAGTCGGCTGTGACGTCCTCAGGCCCCTCAGGTGCGTAACGAACGCAATGAATTCAACGTAGAGAGTGTGCGTGATCATGAAACGGATTCTGGGCATTTCACCGACGCGCAAATCATCACGCTCGATCCACTTTCCCTTACCCATGGTGAGCTTCGCTTCTTGTACATCGCGTTCAGCTGCCTCTTTTTCGGCTTGGAGAGACTGCATCTGGACCTGCATGTCTTTGACGGCATCTTCCGCAATCTTGAGGGCCTGCTCTGCATCTTGCACCTTTCGCTCGCTTTTGGCCCGGCCGAGCCGCGCCTCCGCGACCATAGTATTCGCTTGATCAAAAAGACTCGCACTGAGATCATCGAGGTCCTTTTCAATGTCATGACGTGCGGTTTCGGCCTGACCACGCTGAGCAGCCTCCTCTGTCGCGCGTTCCATCAGTCTGTTCAGCTCTGCCGTGACATGCGCTTTCTCCACAAGTAGACCCGTGTTCAAAGCGGCCAGGTGATGGCTCCGTTCGAGTTCGAGGGAGGAAATGGTGACCGAAGCATTACGCAGTGAAGAAGAGGCATCGTGTAGTTGATCCTCGAGGTCTGACACCCGATCATAAGAGGAGACGAGTTTGCCGTTGAGCTGTGTGACCTGCGAGAACAAGTCTGTCACTTGAGCACGCAAAGACGCGATGATCTGTGCTTGGGCTTCGGAGGCGTCCTCATCGCTCTCGTCGTCCACGACTCCGCTGTTGAAAACGGTGGTGAGTACGTCCGTGATGTTGACGAATTTCGTACCTTCTTCCAGTGGTCTCTGGGTCCGTCATCGTTGGTCGTGATGAGAACAAAAGTCAGAGTGGCTACGGCACCAAAAATAAACTCATGTAGACGTAAATTTCCCGGCTTATCTATACGTAACACTAACCGGTAACAAAGGCCAGCGCTTAGGTTCCTAGTACACAACTTCAAATCTCCATCTAGCCCGTATGACAAGACCATTCGACGAGATTGCTCTAACGAGTATTTTTTTTTCCTTCTGATACATCGTACATCACGCTCGCTTGATCCAAGCGTCGTGCCGTGCTACCAACTCCCTCACAATTTCCTCTTCGATCTCCTTGTGTGGTGCAGATGGCGAGGAGTCAATCTCAATCCACCTTTCTTCGTATTCAAGACCATCTGGACCAGGCTTCTTGTCAGGTGGTGTCGATTTCGGGGACACCAACACCACACGATACTTTCGATGGTGCAAGTCGTTTCCAATGACGACCTGGTGCCCGTATCGCTCAAGTGCCTGACGCGCTTTGGGTATGAGTAGTGCCTGATCGGTTTCGAGCTGATCACTCGACATGTAAGCAATCAATAGGACGTCTCGCTGCTGCACGTACCTTGAAAGAGACAACAAAACCACCGGGTACCCACTCGGAGACCAGCGGTTTCAGAACCTTGGGAACTTGATCCATCTCTATATGTAAACTACCCTTTCCTGATTGGATCTTGTGTTCCGACTGGTCAATACGCCTATCAATTTAGTGACTGTTGAAGTGCATGGACGATCATACTGACCAATTTTTGCCTGGGTAGGAAGAAGTCGCTTACCGCGGCAGCGAGGTAATACATGGCCTTTGGTCCCAGCCTTTTCATTTCTTTGCTTATAGCGCGTAATAGATAGAGGTAATCGTTCACCGTGACAAAGGTGAGGGTATGTAGAGTTCCCTCTGCTTGTACCGCCTTGTAAGCTCGCAAGACGGACAGCAGGGCTGCACGTTCAGACGTCTTCACTGTAATGTGTGGCTGGGCCACGCTTGGTGAGGGGTCATTCGAATATGGGTACGCGGAGTCGATTGTGGAGGAAGAAGGTAACGCGGCATCTATCTCGAGGAAATCAAGGAAAGGATGAGTTGAATGGGAATAGTTCCGGCTGAATGGCTGAAGACTGAATTGCCGATGCATGAAGATGACTGCATATCCTTGCTTTAGAAAGTATTCGGCGGAGGTTGCACCTCGTGTGCCTGGGAGAAAAAAAATAAATCCATTTACGATGATAGACTGGGGCAACACCACACCTGCACTGAAATTATCAAGAAATCGGACACTAGAGTCGAATGAGTAATGATCATGTCTTCACCTGAAGCTCGGGCTCACACATTGAGCTCTAATGGAACGGTCGTACCCCCACTCTACTTGGGCCGTAAGATCAATGTCTAGATCTGAGATGCGGGGGGTAGTTCACCGTCACGAGGACAACTTTCCTTCCATTCTCGATCTGTCTATCGATGAAGTGGGATACGCCTTGGATATCAGCTACGAGGGTGTTTGGCTCTGGCTGGGTTGCAAAGTAGGATTCTGCAGAGAACGTCGTGGCGTTGGACTGGGTTATGTTCGGCATTTTCTTGGACTTGATCAGCGGCTTAACAAAGGCCCAGACTTTAAGTGAAGGTGGCACAGCCACATGCACATGGTATTCAAACCACAACCACCTCTGAATTTCTGAAAGAAGCTCGAAGTGGCTCCCCGCCAAGTAAATAATAATGTTCTTCGACTCGCATGGCCGCGCTAACGGACCCCTCGAGTCAGTTGCATTCGCGGTCGCGGAGCCGCCGATATATTTAACTCGGGATTCAGCCCAAGTTCACGGTGAGTCCGGGTAATAATGCATCTCAAGTCAGCGATTCATCCTTGTCGTGTTGACAATTGAACATCCTCGACATGTATCCGGTGGCAGCATTCAGTGATGGAGACAGCTGATGCGCTAACACAACAGCATCATGCTAGGCAACTCTAGATAGCGCGGATGACCGTGTCGTCACCTCGTGCTTCTAACTTGCCAAAGGACTTACGCCCCTTGATGGCGCTCATGGCTTCATACCTCCACACATGACACACAAGTCAGCACAGAAGGCTCACGGGTCACATCAATAGCTCACGCATTCTACATCCAGCGACGATCGTTTCATGTCAATGTAACCGCCATCACTCGCACTGCTACGAGGCTCCCGATACAGTTGGGTATACGAGACGGTTTTTTGGGGGAGGATATCTGCCCCAACGCAGTAGATGATGTGCGTTGCATCGACGGTATTGCATGGCCCTATGATTATTCCAGTATCCACGCCACTTGCGACCGTAAGCCACCTATATCCCATACCGCGCAATCCCCCCATCTGTAACACTCTCTTCCGATGCTCAACGTTCTGTCCAAGTTAGGGCAGCGCGCGGCAAAACGATCCGATAGGCTGATGTTGATGTTGACGTTGAATGCTTCTCCCACGTCCGTGAGTCATGATGCGTGACGGGGAGCAGCGCTTAAAATTCAGGGGGACATCAGATCTCAAAAAAAAAGGAAAAAGAGACATGCAAGAGTATGCATGACACCCAGTACTACGTGAGTCGTTCTCGTTTACTCAGGGCGGGCAGGCATTACCATAGCGACGCTGGAATTGTCTGCACGGAAAACGCGCCTGTAACATGTCAAGTCATATCATACTGTTCGAGTCGAGTGTCCGCCCGTCAACAACAAATTCTACGAGAAAGGTTCATCGAAAGAACACGTAACGTGGCCTCCCCGAGTTCTAAGTTCGCTTTTCACATTTTTAAGCACGCCTAGACGACGACAAAAGTATACTGTAACGTCCAATGAATGAATGAATGAAAGACAGTGTCCCTCGAGCTGCACGTTGAAGAAAAGAAAAACAGAAAAAAAAAGAGAACGGGCAAAAGAATGGACAAAGGACGAGAAATTCAACCAATCGTAGCAATTAGCGGCACACAGAGTCAAGTTACGAACGGAAACGCCCCCTCCAAAGAAAACCAACTGTGATATCGATGTGACTTACATGGCGAGCCGAGCCCGCGGCGAGAAAAGAAAGAGAGGATTACATGATCACACATTCCTTCTCTTCGAGCTTCACGCCTTGGATACCCATCTCCGCAAACGTCGTCGGGCCCTTGACCTGCGGACGCGCCGGTGGTGGAGCGTCCCCACCCATATCTTGGGGTCCACCCTGAGGCGGCGCAGGAGAGGGTATACTTCCCGCACGCTGACCAGGCGGTCGTCCCGCAGACCGCGCGTAACCTGGAGAGTCCGTTCTCGACGGCGGCGGCGAGCCACCTGCAGAGCTGGAACCGGGATCGACGAGCGTATAACGATGCTGGCTCGGGAATTGCCTAGAAGGTGGTGCTTGGGGCCCTGGGCCGGGAGGAGCATCGTGGGCTTGTGGCATATGTGGACTCATCACGTGAGCGGGAGGTTGTTCTGCGACAGGAGGGAGAACCGGGGTAGGCGCAGCGCCCGATCCGTGTGCGTGGTGACGTGCTATCGAGTTCTTCCTGATAACTTCAACCACTTGTCGGCCATCCTCCAACGATGGTCTCGGAGCACCACTCTCGCGTTCCGAGCGCTGTTTGGCTTGCGTGCGTTTGCGAACGAGTTTGGATTCTGTGATGTTGTCGTGCTCCTGCCTCGAGAGCGATTGGGGAGATGGCTGGGACAAGGCAGCCAGACGCTCAACAGCGTCCGTGTTGCCATGATCGGAAGCCTAGTGTTGGGGATCAGTCATGTCGTCACATCTCCGATTCGTGCCCGTGGCTCGACTTACCAACTGGTACCACATCTGAGCTGCCTCGATGTCCTTGGGACCACCGACGCCAACTTCCTTGTAGTAACCCATCGCAAACTCCGCACTCGGCAGGCCTTTCCTGGCAGACTTTTCCGCGAACGTGAACGCAAGGTTCTCGTCCTTGTCAAAGGCACCATCGGCTCCACACAAGAACCACTTGCTGAGGGCCATGTCTGCCTCCACCTCGCCTTGTTGACTTGCGAGAGAGTAATATTGGACGCTGAGCAGGGCATCGAACGGGAAAGGTGGGAGCGCAAACTCGTACGCATGTCCGAGCTTGTACTGTGCGGGAGCAAAATGCAGGAATGCAGCGCGTTCCAAATGGAGTCGCGCTTCTTGTGGGGCCGAAGAGTGGGGGGGAATGAGCGGCGCAAAGAATTGCGGGGGAACTGTGACATGGGAGAATTCTCCGAGAAGAAGTAAACCGTATACGTATGCCGGCTGAGGCACTTGTACAGAAGCGAGCGTCGCAGCGCGGTGAATCAAGGGAAGTCCGATCTCTGGCTGAGCCGAGAGACCGAGTTGGCCCATCAAGTGTGCCATTCCCATACGCTATTACGCATACGTGGGAAAGTTACCTAAGACACGAGGGCGAGACACTCACGTAAACACAACTCTCAACATTAAGCTTGATACCACGTTCAAAGCAGTCGCGGGCATGCACCGCATCGTTGAAATTTTCATAGTCGCGGCCAAGGCGGAACCAAGCCTGCGCGTATCCTGCCCGCGCAGCTTGTTCAAAGTCGCGGAAGGCGACACGGGGGTTGTGTTGGACATAATCTGGGTATGCGCCGGACGCAGCAAAAGTGGCCCGAAGATAGATGGCTTCCGCAGCAAAAATGGGGATTGGATTGGGGTGTTGTGCAGACGCGATTTGAACAACCAGGGGGACCGCGATTTGCACGAGACGCAACAGTTGCGGATCTTGTATGGTGGCGGGACCAACGGGTGGCGTATCGCCTGAAGAGTTCTGCTGAGCGCGGTCGACAAGCATGAGGACATCTCGTGCCCAGTTGATTTTTAATGCAGGGTCATGGTTAAGCTGCTGAACGGTTGGCAAGGCGGTAGTTAATGACTGAATGCTTGGAAGAGGGGCAGTGAGCGATGGTGTCCCACTTTGCCGGGGTGGGGAGGGAGCCTGTGGAGGGGCATGGGATGGTTGAACGGTATTGGACCTCGGGTGCATCTGTGGTTGCTGGGGAAGTTGACTGTACTGAGTCGACGGCACTGGGACAGAAGCTCTATGATGAAAGGGCGGTGTCTGAAACTGTTGGTGTTGGTAAGGTGCTTGGTGAGGATGGGGATGCTGTGGGGGTCGTGGTGACGCGGGAAGAGGGATCCCGGCTGGCGAATTCGACTGGTTCCAAGGGCCCCAGGTGTTCTGGTTTGGAGGTGGCTGGACTGAAATGCGATGGGCTTGTGGATGGTGGGGAAGAGGAAAACCACCTTGATTGCAGTTGGGAGGAGGCTGCTGAGGGGGTGGTGGTCTAGGGGAGAGGCCGCGGTATGAGTCGTGGTATGGAGGTTGCTGAAAAACTGCGGCTGGGTTGTCTAAAGTCCTTGCCATCTGTTTGTACATGTAATATAAAAAATAGAGTAATCAGCGACACATCGAGCCGACGCAATGCAAGCGGCGCACATTGGCAGGCAGGTCCGGGTCTAAGCGATGGGGACGAGGGGCAGGGAGTGGAGTAAAGGGATGTGGGGGAGGTGATGGTTGAGACTGAGAGATGTAAGATAATGGGGGCAGAGGGGGCAAAGGAGGTGGCTGGTCTAGATGAAGGTTCACCGGCACCACGTAACCATTAGCGAGCCCAGCAGGATGCGGAGGCACAGGCGGAGCAGTCATCCTAGCGTCCCTGGCGCTTTTTTCCTCGCCGGTCGAACGTGTGTGTTTCAATCCAATCCCTGGCGTGTATTCCTAAACCACGAAAGCCGTCTAAACCCGCGATGGGTTGGTGTGGACCTTAACCAGGTAGATGTTGAAAAGTAAAACAAGCGTCGTGTCGCTCGTTATGATCAGTAGAGCGACGCTGATTAGAATAGGTCCCACGACCCGTAGCTGTGCTGCAGCCCTACTACCCTTTGCTAATGTACCGCCCAGTTGTATACTACATCGCCCTCGCCGTCCTCCACCAAGTGAGATGAGTCTCTACCCACATCAGCCGTCGATCTGGATATGCGCAGCAATCACGGACACGTGCTGCGCATTCGGACCTTCTGATTCGCGCTTATATGATTATCGATGGGCAAGCAGGCTTCCCCCATGACCTGGCTTACTCAATTGTAAAACGGGTGACTTTTCGGATCAATTACTCACTTTGAATACCCTCGGGCACGATGCCGCGAGGGCAGTGCTTCAATTCGGAAGTCACGCCTTTTGAACTGACCCCTTACACCTGCATGTTCCTATAGACAGACCAATTCCTCAGTCGCACGGCCGCTTCGTTAAATCGTTCACTACTCTGTCTTCCCTACCCACGACGCTCGGTTTTGCCCGTCCGAGTGAAACTCTTGCTGATGAGTTACCACCCGTCTAATTATGAGCGCTGAGCTCCCCCAGGCTGTACATTCAGAAACGAAGACGTTAGTTAGCCGATCTCCGTTGACAATAAGCCAGAATTTATGTATCCCCAACCGGCCGTCGATCTTTCGTTGTTACATTGATCTGAGGTTCCAAGGTCACTGCCATTCACTCTCCGTTCGGTTTCGTGCACAGGATTGAAGGCGCAGCAAAGTCGTTGGATACCTTCATGGGAACTGATATTGCCAGTGTGCCACCTACCATCGTTTGAGTACTGCCTCGTTGACCGTGACAGTTGAACGCCCTCGCCACCTCTAAGAAAACCCTTGCTCTGAGCGCTATATGTAAGTCTATCTTTTTCGATTTTATGCCCCTTGGGGACAAAACTGTGGCTGGGACGAAAGGACTCGTGCCCCGATATGCGTCGAAGGTTACATCATCAGCGCTCAGCGTTGAGTCCTGGCGCGCAGGACTGATACATCAAATTGACGAGGACCCTGGGGGCGATGTTCATCACTCGCTCGCGTTCCACAGCAAGAAATTATGTGCATTAATGCCGCGGTGTAGTCATTGCTGGTGAGTTTTGACGTGACGGTACGGTACGGTATTAATTCGCTCACTACGCTGACAACATAGCCCCAGAAAGTGGGGTCTGACCTAGCCAGGCTCCAACCCATCGAACAACTATCATTTACTTCCAAGCATCTACCACACCCATTCAACCTAGTACGAAATACTGACAGCCAAAGGGTATCATCGAAATACATTCTGATGAGCAACGACACAAAGAACCCAAAAACAACATAACCGAGAGCGTGCGAATAAAAAGACAGTACATGAGGGCAATGCAAGAAGACGTTCCGCCAAGATCAAACCTCGCACCGGGTTCCCTGCCCTTTGGCGTTCGCCTATGCAGCTGGCCTGAGTACATAGCGAAGACGAGGGTCAAGGACAGGAATACTCTTGTTACGGACTGCCGTCTCCCAAGGTCAAGAACGAGGTCGATGGTGGTGGCGTCGAAACGACTTCTCGGTATATCAATTCTGTTAATTGTGATGGATTGGTGTCACAGAATCGCAGAATATGATTGTATGTGAACTAGGACAAGTACTGACCTTTCAGCTGTTCTTTTGACAATGCTTCTCCGTTGTCAAAGTCGAAAAATGATGGATCGATGGGATCCGCGACAGGTTCATCGTCTGCGTCATGGTAAGGCTAATTGCGGATAACAGTCCAGTCAAGGCAAGCCGGGGATGTCGAACGTGTTACAGCGAATATGCATAATAAGAGGTTAGCGTCATTCTAGTGGATATGAATACATACCTCAAAGTATGGGTGTTGAAGGGCCACGACGACCGTTATACGTCTTTTTGGACTAAACGTGAGGCATTTTTCCAAAAAGTCAATTGCCTGGATGGAAAACGCGCGCAGCGGTTGTTTAGAGATTTAATTGGTTAGTATCTTGTCTAAAGGCTGACCAGTTCGTTGGCACCAAGGAACATCGTCTTGAAATCTTTTCCTTTCCTAAATGGTAGGGCGCGAATGTACTCGCGAGATCTCGGTGATGAGATTGCGTAAAAGTCGTCGATAGAGGGGGTGCCGAGGACGTCGAGTATGAGGGAGAGCTGGTCATGATCTTCGGATGAAGATTGGGGTAGGTGAGTGCATATAGGCGTGTGATTTGCCGCAACGATGCAAGGTAATAAAATTGGTTTTCCGTGTTCCTCGACTCAGCCCAAAACATGGACGAGAGAGCCG
This sequence comes from Boletus rubissimus, assembly GCA_038092795.1. NCBI lineage: Eukaryota > Fungi > Basidiomycota > Agaricomycetes > Boletales > Boletaceae > Lanmaoa > Lanmaoa rubissima. The sequence goes on along the minus strand of JBBPQZ010000459.1, from coordinate 2,206 downwards.
AACTCATCTGAGAGAGGAAATAGATATCACTCACAGTCGCGTCCGGGGAACATGGGTTTCCCACTGAGCATCTCTGCCAATACGCAGCCGACACTCCACATGTCTATTGCACGTGTGTATTCTTTAAAAGTCAGCATTACTTCTGGGGCACGATACCACCTTTATGACGTGTCGGACGTAAGACTGGGCGGAAATGAAAACGCACGCACCGTGTCGCGACATATTCAGTCATGAACGTACTGCTGTCGTTTGCGACGTTTGGAGGCGGTCGTGCTGATCGCGCGAGGCCAAAATCACAAAGCTGGCCCGTGGACGAATGAAAAGTGACAAATAACGAATGATCGTGTGCACTCACTTTGAGATCGCAATTGGCATTCAGTAGCAAGTTTGAGGGTTTCAAATCACGGTGAAGGACATCCGCCGAGTGGAGTGCCTTCAATGCTCGAAGGGTCTTCGTCACTCAATTGTTAAGCCATCGTTTCGGTTGCGATTGGAAATGTGGCGATTACCTGGTAGATGAAATACTGACAGTGATCATCACTCAGTCTCTGAGTTCTGATGACGCGATGCAAGTCGGTCTCCATCAACTCCTGGACGAGATATACGTCTCTGAACAACTCGAAACTGGGAGGTTGAAGGATGTCAAGAATGGAGATTATGTTTTCGTGGCGAAAGTGCCGGAGAAGTTTGATCTCGCGAAGGGTGCGTAGACAAAACATGGAATGGTCGAAAGGTGTGATACGTTTTATGGCGACCTTTCTCTGAGACGGCTGGTGGACGGCAGAACTAGAGGAGTGCAACGGCGTCAGAATCGAGATCTCGGGCACGAAGCCGTAGTGTGCACTGACCAGACGATGCCATATGCGCCTTCGCCAATGACCTCGAGCACGCGGTACGAGGTATCGACGATGAAATTTTCGAGTCGGTGGTCAATGGACATGTGTGAGCGTCGATGTCGGCGTCGTTGTCGGTGTTGAGATGGCGGTCAAAAACGCTCGCTGCAAAGACGCAAGTCGGACTTCGGAAGTGAAGCGCCCGCGCTTCATTTACCCCATCACGATCGTCGTCGGTGCTGACCATGACCAACCCAGAGACGACGTCGCGTCAAGCTTTGGATGGGTTTTGGAGAACCCTTCGGGAAACGGGTCCGTTGAGCTCGGGTGTTGTTGCTTACCCTGGCCTCGAGGCATCCTATCTATCCTCCTTTGGTCGTCCTGCAGTGCACGCCTCGATCCAGTCCCCCAGTGGAAATGAGCACGAGGGTGCGGATGTGAGCGGAGATGCAACACAGCCCTCGTCGTCGTCGTCGTCGGCTCCGAGACTCACGTTGCCAACGCAGGCCACGATGGCGGACATTGGACAGTGGTACCCCAACGTGTACTCGGGACCGCCGCAATATTGGCACTGGTACTACGACCCAACTTGGCACCGACAATCTTCTTCTTCCCATCTCCATCTCCAGCCAACCCTGCCCATTTCCGGCCCGTACATTCCGTCCACAACTCTTGTTCAATCTGCCACCGATGTCATGCACGAGCCCTTGAGGGTGCTCCAATCCCAGTTCACTGCATTCCAGGAGAGCCTCGGCAATGTCAAGTCGGATGTCAAGGATGCACTTTCTCAGCTCCATGCCCTGCGCACCGCCCAGACCAAGACGGACAAGTGTATCGCGGAGTTGGAGGGCGTGATTGGTGTCAACTCCACGAGATCTGGGGACCGTGGAAGATGCGAAGGCGTCGACGCCGAGACTGTCCCCGAGAAGACGCTCATCCAGAGTCTGGCTTCGATCCAGTCTGCGATCGAAGAGCTACTCGCTCGTGAATGTCGCACACCTCAGTCTCGTGAGTGTCTCTTCTCTTCTTTTGTGCCCAAGTGCGAATCCACTCTCAATTTGTCTCACAGATCTATCAGTGATCTCTCGGGAAGCAACTTCGCCATTGCCTTTGCCACCATCTGCGAATCCTACGAGACAGGAATCCTTCCGGACATTATCGCCTCCCCGATCTCTCGTTGATCCATCTCAACAGTATTTGACATTGCATCCGACGCAATTTACTCCTGCGACCTTGTCTACATCGCAGTCTGAGTCATCATCACCTCTTTCTTCAATCGCGATTCCTACACCAGAATTCGAAACGTCACCGCCGCTTGCAGCGCCAGTAAAAGGTACATTTCGTCAAGCATTCCTTATTCTATTCCTCTGTAT
>JBBPQZ010000458.1:0-15264 GCA_038092795.1 Boletus rubissimus | reverse complement strand
ATCGTCGCTCGATGACGGGTTTGAAAAGGTCGCTGGAGCCCATCGAAGTACCGCCCGTGGTAAGAAGCAAGTCCGCTTCTCGGAGCCCCTTGACGATGGCTTGGACGTGTGCGTCCACACTAGGATATTTTTTCCTCAATCGTGATGGTTGGAAAAAAAATCTTGGTCTCACTGATCGGGCACTATCCCGAGGTCGACGACCGTGTATCCCATTCCTTCGAGTGTTGCTTGCAACGAGGGGCGGTTGGTATCGTATATCCCTCCCCATCCGTCGCTGGGAAGTGCATTCGGAGATTGCAAATCCAAAATTTCGTTACCCGTGCTCAGAAGCGCTACAACAGGCTTGCGTCGGACCTTCGCCTATACGGGTGTCATCTCATCATTTCAATGTGACGAACGAAGCGCAACCCGACTGACCTCTCTCCGCCCGACAAACGCCAATGCACCGATTTCGCCTCCCAAACTCGTGATCACGTCGTCTTTCTGTAACACCAAATCTCCGGTGCGTACGTCTGAGCCCTGGAGTCTCACATTTTCACCGAAGGGGACCTGCACGAGTGTCTTCACTTGACTCTCTTCGAGATCTTCGCCGTTGGCGTCTTTGACGGTAGACACGAGCTCAGTGTCTTCTACCATGATAACGGTGTCCGTCCCGGCAGGGAGCGGCCCGCCTGTGTTGACGCGGAATATAGATCCTTGTGGGACATCTTCTGCAGGTGCATGGGTTTTCCATGTCAGCACGTCGTAAATTCCGGGAGGATCAGAAGCTATCAGCTTAGAGAGTCAACCCTACAATTCTGAGCTGGGTTGCATCGCCGTCTTACATCGCAGTGCGTAGCCATCTACGTTGGTGGTTTGCGAAGACGGCACATTATGTGGCGCGTATACGTCTTCGGCGAGTACGTGTCCCGCGAGGGCTGGGGTCACCTATACAGCACATTAGCCACCATGAAATGTTTCTCAGCGGCGAACACGGACAGGCAGCTCGAGAGGCCCTAAAGGTTGGATCTCGGTCAGGACGAGCTGGAGCGCTGCTTCGAGATCGATCTGCGGGTATGGCGATATACGATGGCGGCCCGGAGCTGTGGATGTGTCTGTAAGACCTATTTACGTGGCAGGTCTCAGTAGCGCACTCACCAGGCGCAGATGGATCATGAGAGAGTAGCGTCCTTGGTTGAGGTGCTTTGTGTCCCTCATGATGGTGATGGTGGTGATGGTGGCCAGGCGTACTCGAAGCCTTGTGGCTCGTCCCCAATGTGGCATGTACTTGCTTACCGGTGCCTCCCTTGATGAGGTCGATCGCATGGGCAACAATGCCATTGGAGAGAAGCACCTCCAAGTTCTCCCTCACAGCCTTGACACTCCCGGGTAGCGTCACCACGAGGGTGTTTTTGACTGTTCCTGCGATCGGTCTAGACAACGCCGCGAGCGGCGTGTGCTTCATGGACGCAGAAAGCAGGAGATGTACGATCCCTGACGCATGCCGCTCGATCAAGGGTGCTATCGCCTACCCAAAGATCCTCCATTACTTATCCGAGGTGGAACAAAAACTTTGGGGCACAGTACCTCTGGCGTTCTGTCTCTCATACCGAATCCAGTTCCACCCGTGGTGATGATCCAGTCTATCGCGCCGCGCTCGGACTGATCCTGGACGGTCTGACGGATCTGAGCTTCGTCGTCGGGGAGAATGGTGGTCGATATTTGTTGATAGCCGTGATGCTGGAGGATCTTTTGGATTTCAGGGCCAGACAGGTCTTGGCTGTTACCCGAAGATGCGCTGTCGCTGACTTGGTTTCGATGAGCCCCCTTGTACCTGGCAGGGGAGCGGGAGTAACCATACCTGTGATGATCAGTACCTTGACGGAGCTCATGAGTGATGACAAAAGTGCGGCTGTAAAGTTATCCAGGTAGTAATTGTACTTACTACAACGACCTCGATTCCGAATCAAGACTGTGGAGCGGGTTGACTCGAGCTATTCAAGGGCTCATCTAGATAACAAGCTCTTCTAGTTTATATAAGCCAACACCCAGACCAGCCTGCTGCTCGAGCTGTTTTTTCCGTTTCCTCCACTCCGCTGGACTCTCTTTAGACGCGCCCGTCCTTTCCTTCAGCAACTGAGCCTTCACAAACGGTTCCAGCACCCCACGTAGCGGCTCCAGGCTATCAATAAAAGTGATCTCGGGCCCTATATAAGAGAGTATTCGACGCAGTGGATCGTGCGAGGGCTGGTACTGGAGAAGGGCAACGAACGATGCGTCGAGCAAGGCTTGAAGGAAAGTGATAACCTGATGACGGGTAAACGTAGCGATATGAAATAAGTGCTGCTAAAATACCTTGGGGTACGGAGGAGAATCAGCCCTACTTGGCGGCATCTTCGTGTTCGTGGCCAGGGACTTGAGCAGAGCTTCCACCTCATGTTCAGTTCCTCCCTGTATCCAATTCTCCAGTATCTCCAGGATCATGATCAGATCCTGAGCGTCAGGTAGATATTTCCGGATAGCCAGGCGCATCGGAACCGCTGAGAACGGATATGACACGCAGGCGAAAAGATAGGACCAGAGAGGGGGTACATAGCCTTCTGATGTATCAATATCCATTACGTTTTCGCTCCTACGTTGTCTGTCGATAAGGAATTTGGCAGAAGCCATTAGTTCGTCCTCGGAGACATCTGCAACTGTCGTCAGAGCAAACATCACATTTTCCTGAATGACTCGTATGGTTTGAGAAGTTAGAGAGCTATTACAGCAGTAGGATACTTACCCAGTCGCTTCGTTGGCGCAGGGTTGTGATAAGGCGACCATTGAGCATGATAGTACTAACGACGGCATTTTCAAGAAGACAGCGTGTTATGCGGGGAGTATACGGGTAATTGGTTGGTGGCTCTGGAGGTAAGACGATGTTGAAAATTTTCTTAACAAATTCGTGTCCGAGAGCCGCCTCTTTTGACTGCCCTGGTTATTAGTGAAGGAATCGTATAAAAGGATGGAGTACTCACGCTTTTTGAGTCAACCCACTTCAAGAATGCTTGCTCAGCCTTTTGTGCGTTATTCTTCTTTAAAAAAGCTTCAATATCGGAAATTATCTTGGCAGAATTGTCATCCTCTTCGGATTTCCGACTATTTGATGTCTTGGGGATTAACCACTCGGCTGTCAGAGCCGTTTTGCCGAGTGCAGTGGCGAGACTCGACTTGAGTCGTGCGTCCACAGGCACAATGTGTATCGAGGAACGCTTAGGGTCAACTTTTTTCTCGTGCAGTTGTGAGGACGAAACGGTCAAGAGTACTTGTCCTTCGTCGGCGACAGTGAGGCTTAGATTCGCTAAAGAAAGTGCGGACGGTACGGGCATCGATTGTGCCGCCAAAAGGACACCATAAGACAGATCCCATATTTGGAGAGATAGATTTTGGGTCCCTTCCACCAATGCGGCAAGGAGGACGAGAGAAGTGCCCAAGGATATAACGGAGAAGCCGTTCCTTGCCGATGGCTTTTTGCTTGAGAGGATAGTAAACCGCCGAAGGCGAAGGTTTTCAGAGATGGGGGCCGAGACAAGGGACGAATTCAGGGATGCGAGTTGATATGTCACCCATATTCCACATGAGTCTGTAGCATGATATACCAACGTGTCATACCAATGAGCATGGAAGACACACCAATAAAACTGAGAACCCCGGAGGGACTGCAAGTTAAGCCGAGTATGACGGTCTTAGTATCGCTGGTTGAGCTTGCGATCGGTATCTCGCAAGCTCCGACTAGAACACTTTCTTCTCCTAAGAGCACAAGTCGTACGTACAAGGTCATGTTGGTCTGACAGCAAGTGATGGCAACACTGCTACACGAGTCAGTGTCATCCTGTATGAAGCTACACGATTTGCGAGGGAAGACGAAGGTTTCCAAGTGTTTGCGTTGCCCGGGCCAGTCTAGCTGGCTTTTGATATCCACCTGTGCGTTCGCAAGGGAGAGACTTCCATTTTTTGAAACGAGTAATAGCGGTGCTATGTCATGACCTGTACCACATATTCGAACAGGCGGACGATCAACCTAGGATGGCGTCGGAGAAAGTCATTGTGTCTCGAGGGTAGGAAGGGCGTACGACTACAACAGTCTTCTCGCTTGCTGCGACGCTCGAACCGGAAAGGCTTTGTCGTATCACCCAGATAGTACGCCCACGATTTTCTCTGGCGATGTCCGGGGCTAGTCCCAAGGTAGTGTAGCTGATAACCGACCTGTTTCCCCCCTCCGTGACATACAGACTGTAGGCGGGTGTTGCGAAGATGACATGCTTTCCGACGGAATACGATGCTACGGGATGGAGGTTCTGGAGCTGCACTTGAGTGCATCAGATTGGTCGCAAAGCTGGAATGAAATGACTTTTTACTGACGTCCCAGACGTGAATGCCGTCTGCTTGTGCGGTCACTGTAGCATAGCCGGGAGAGTCATGGTTGTGAGTGGAGTATATGGCCTCGTAGTCTGGGGGCTTCTGAGAGGAGGTACTGCTGAGATACAACTGAAATGGCTCGCCGATGGTCGAGCTCATCGAGGTCGACGATGCCATCAGACTGCCAGGCGTGGGAGTTTGTCGATCACTCAAAGCAGCCGTGCTGGCGGGCCGCGCGGAACACTCGTATTTTCCTACAACCACCGTCCTCAACGCTGGGCTTGGATTCACAAGATGGCTGAACCAACAGCAAGCCAAGGTGCCCAGCCAGCTGCCCAGGAGGAGAATAGCCCTTTCCGCAAAGTCTTGGGGGTCGTCCAGGTATGACATCTCCACGTACTATGCTTCCGGTTCAGCCCTCAATATCAATGCCGCCTTGCATAGCAAGTGGTCTTGGTATGGGCCTTTTCACAACTAGGCGAGTGCAAGAAAACGTGGGCTTAGGTCAACAACTGAGTCCTATGCAGCGATGAAGTTTTTTGCCCCTACGAAGCCCCAGACAACCCCGGTTGCCTCTCCCGGAGGCGAATCCCCCCCTGTAGTCGGTCAAGTGAACCCCTTCCTTCTCCCACCACAACAGGCCCACCTTGCGTGGGAACTTGAGCAGCCGCTCTCCATGTATGTATACTTTTCGACATCACCCAACGGCGACGTGTTTTCGCGTCAATGGACCTCCGGATGGAGAGAAGACCAGGATAAAAACCTACCCTCTTTTGTATGGTCAGACATTACATTTGGAGATTGGAACGACCACAGAACCGAATACTTCGATATTGCCCTACCTGAGGTATATAGCCACAATTGTCATCTGTATACGAGGTCTCACTCGAATCAGGTTGTTCAACGGAATGCGTCTCTCTGGGCGGATATTTTCCTTACGAAGGAGGGGGCAAGCCCAGATCCATCAAATCCATCGTTTGACCCCCAGTCTGTACACCACATTCGCAAACGTTGGTTTATTTCTGTGAATGTCTTACAATGGTTATCTTACCTAGTTTGTGATGTAGCTTTAACTAGGTATCTACCAAGGGCCAAGCTGCGTAAGGAGAAAAATCTTCTGGGCAGTTCCGATGATGTACACGAGGAGGAGGAAGAGGTATTCTCTTAAGATTGTTGCCTGGTTCTTTCTAATTTGACCCTGCAAGGTCATTGAGGAAGATGTGGTTGTTTCACATTGGTATAGGGTACGCCACCGTCACTGGCTGACTATGCAACCAGGGGACTAATAGCAGTGCAGAACTTGACTTTAGCTCTCATCTCCGATGGGACCGCCCTCGCGCTTGATAAATTACCTCCGGTTGTATCTGAACGTGAGTATTCATTTTTGCAGACCAGGTGATACTTACACCACAAAAGACATCTACCTGGTTCCTGGCGCAAGGGATGCAACTGGAACGAAGGGGTATTACAAACCAATTGTCTTCCCAAACGATTTCTGGATGCTGCGGTCCCACTTAACGGAGATTAATACCACAACCCCTAACGTGCCATTGCAAATAACATTCCAACCAATGTCGTACTTTAAATTTCAACTATTCGCGTCGATGACACATGGCTTCGATGAAGCGATAAAGCAGCAGGGCGGTGGCACCGGCGCAGAGCTAGACGAAGTGAAGAGGATGTTGCTCGAGACTAATCCATGGTTCCTCGCTTTAACCGCCCTTGTTGGTATCTTACACACGGTGTGAGTTCGGCCGAGATTGGTGTCGGCGGTCCTAGCTGATCGGCGCAGATTTGAGATGCTTGCATTCAAGTCCGATGTGTCACACTGGCGTCAACAGAAGGAACTCGTGGGGGTATCTGTCAGGTAAGAGCGCGGGACATTGTATTGCGCTGACTCTGATTGTATTTTTCGACCCTGCAGAACGGTACGCCCCTCGCTTGCAGTCGATGGACTCACGCTCGTGCCACACATCTGATAAATTTCCAGATTATAACCAACGTGTTTGTCCAGACTGTGATTCTCCTGTACCTCATCGACAATAACACAGACACGAGTTGGATGATTCTTCTCGGTTCTGGGATGGGTGTTGTTATCGAAGCTTGGAAGGCAAGTCACGTTATGCAAACGATTATCGCACTTATGTTAACCCCAAGAGTTAGATCACAAAAGCGGTTGATATCAGTGTCGTGCCTTCGCCTGCCGGATCGATGTTCCCCTATATGCTGAGCATTAAAGGTATGGTCTCGAACACGTTTTTTATGTTTCACGTGCTACAAATAGCATAATCAGATAAGCACGTTCTCAGCGATGCGGAGAAGAAGACACAGGAGTAAGTGGGCTGGAAACGTTGAAGGAATCTATGTAGCTGACTAGGGATTTTTCAGATACGACAAACTTGCATTCCGATATGTATCCTATGTGGCCATTCCACTGCTTGCAGCATACAGTATCTACTCGCTTGTGTACGAGACGCACAGGGGCTGGTACAGCTACATCATCTCGACGCTGACCTCTTTTGTGTACATGTTTGGATTTGTGAGTATATCGGGCACGTTCACGTTGGCAAGGGTTTCCTGACGACGCCCGATTCTGCCAGGCACAACTGATACCCCAGCTCATCATCAATTACAAGTTGAAGGTCCGTGTTGCTATATCTGTCCATTACGGCTTCTTATAGGCGAATTCCGGCAGAGCGTAGCTCATATGCCAATGAAAGCAATGATTTATAAAACACTGTCGACGGTGGTAGACGACCTATTTGCGTAAGGATCACGAACTGTTACCATGCGATCACATGTTCATGTGACAACCACTCCGCAGGTTTTGTATCAAGATGCCAACCCTCCACCGGCTCGCGTGCTTCCGGGACGACCTTGTGTTTTTGGTATTCTTGTACCAGGTGGGCCATTGTACTATTTATGGTATACAGGATCGATCTAACATGTGGCATAGCGGTGGATATATCGCATCGATCCCAAACGGGTGAACGAATATGGTCAGGTGATGGCTGAAGATGCCGTCAAGGCTGACGGCAACGGGGAGACGAAGAAGGACAAGTAACCAAAACAACGTCCAATGGGAATGAAGTGTGGTGTTACAGAAGTGGTGTACGGCCTCGCGGTGGTAGCGCCTGCACCCGACAGATCGGATAATTTTGATACGATTCTTCAGTCGCGCTATCTCCCGTACCTGTGCTGTGTGTGCCTGGCAGTGAGTGTTGCTGGATATATTGTAGGACGATGTCCTAGTCGATACATAGATATCACCACCTTGTTGAAAGTGAAAGCTACTGATCACCGCGGTCTTTGTGTGAAAAAGGAAATTCTAAAAATGTCGTTAAATGCGACCAATTTATCAAGCTTTGGCCTCGGATCTGCGAATTTCGGATGAGAGTGTGACCGTGGAAAAACACGACCTCATATCTCCTTTTTTGGATTGCGAAACATGCACGCACACGGCACCGGGCATTCATTCTAATCCGCTGCTGAATCTCGTCTTAGTACGCCGCTAAACGCTGGCTGTCCCATCTTTCCTTTTTCCCCCTCACCAGCGCAACCGTCACTATGGCGGACGTGCCCAAGGACCAGCCTTCAAGGGCCTGTAAATGTCTCAACGTTCGCATATGGCCCCAGCTTCATACGGAGAAACCCCCCAATTTTCTCATGGCTCCTGCTGGTGACTCGGAATATGCACTGACGTACGTCGGCGAGCGGGGCGTCTTCATTGTAGGTCGCAATGAGCTCTACTTTTCCTTTTCCAATTGATTGTTTATTTTTTATTTTCACTTCAGACTCACCCACAAGTCACAATGAGGACAAGGAAAATCGGCCCCCCCATCGCGGATTCGTCTCGATGCATCCGATTTACGACGCTCACTTGTCTACTCTGTCAGACGGCGGCATATCGTGTCCAGCAGCTTGTGGCATCTGATGTGGATCGCCAGGAAGGCCCCTTGCTCCCCTCTCCCGACTGGGTGGAACAGGAGACCCTCCTGAGCAGTTGTGGGTGGATTGAAGTACACAAAGACTGTCTCGTGAGTGGCTCAACTGGTTCCTGTCCTTTCCAGCACATTGGCTAGAGCGATATCATCAATTGCTTTGTGGTCCCACTTGTCTTTTTTATCATATTGGCGTGTGTGATTTTTGGCGTTTTGCTCTATCCGCCGTCGCAGCATGTCTTTCTTGGAAGGTTCACCGCTCCTTCAGTGATGTTGACTCATGATTGCTTGTCGCCGTTTTAGCTTGCCGAGGACGTTACGCGACTGTCATCCTCATCTACGTATTCGTCCACCTTTGGCATCGCTTTTCCTCAGAATGCGATTCCAACGGCGATATCGACACAGCCAGGCCATCAATGCCCTCAAGAATCTTGTGCGCAGACGAGCGCTACCGTCGGACCTTTCTTGTACAACTTAAAGCCCCTCTTCCCTCCAGCACCTTTCGTACCCTCTCACCCCGTTTTTTCTCATCTGTCATCAATCGCTGTTAAGGCCTCCGAGCATCTCCGATCGTTGGCAGAAGAGCAAATAGCGGCGATCGTACGAGATAAGTATGCAGAACTGGAAAAAGTCGATGACACGCTACGACATGATGTGGAAGAGCTTTGGCGGAAATTTATTGAGAATATGGGTGAGGTGGAGAAGCAAATAGGACCCAAACTCGCGGAGACGAGGAGGCGAGACAGTTCACGTGGCCTCTCGTCCACATCAGGAATCTCAGGGACACCGCTGGTCTCCGTTCGGAATTTCGTGCCGACTCCGGGCACAGCACCGAGAACAATGTCTCCATCATCCTCACTTCCTAGAGTTTCCTCCCTTTCAGCGTCATTAGCAACCTCAACATTCCACCATATCCGCATGGCCCAGGAATCAGCTGAGACGCGCGAACGATCACCACCTCCGTACTCGTCTCACCCCTCCTCACTTGGCTCCGCGGAGGGTTCGATATCGTCATCGCTCGAATCTTCCCCGAAATTATCTCCGCGCGTGAATGGTGACAGCATCGTGCAGCCTTTCATGCGGAGCATGGACGAAGCAAGGGACACGGCCGTCAGTTTTAGGTACTTCACGATCTTGGAAGCTGATGTTGCTCGTGCACGTCAGCAGCCTGCTTCTCAGCCGAACAGCAGAGGCGAAGGTATTCCCAAACCGGCTAAAGAGCATAGGGATTCGAACGCCGCGAAATTAACCGCGCCAGCCAAGGAGGCCGAAGAAGTTCATGCACATCCAACGGAGAACCCTGATCGGGGTGTGATATCGCCTACGGATGGGACACCACGAAGGAGGAAGGTCAAGTTCGACATCAAAGCGGAGACCACCACAGGCGGGGGAGCGAGCTCGGGGATCAATAATGAATCTCGAGAGAATGAGGGTAAGGGGTTGAGGCCTCGTCCTTTGTTTCCCGGACCTGACGACACCCGTAGAACTGATATTTGACTTGGAGGATGGAACTAGTGATCCCGAGTCGTCAGATGCAGCTCCTGCCCTTCCATTCATTGAGAATGCTCAGATACGACGACGAGGACGTTACCGCGTAGCGAGCCTCGGTGCTTTGCCAGCGTCGTTGTCCTCTCTCCGGCCGACGTCACTCCCAGCTTATTCCGTCCTTCATTCCACACCTGCTAAAGAACCTGCGACCGGCGAATCAAATAGCGGTGCCTCACATGCAATGCCGCCCGTTCTACTATTACAGGAAGCCCAATCAGAATACCCTGAACAACCTGATCCACAAGAAGAAGAAATATTGAGATTGGTCGCGGCAAATACCCCAAGTCATAGAAGCGCGTGGAAACGAGATAGTAAGGCATGGCAATTGTTTGTGAGTAGACGGCGGAATGGCGTTCCTGGGGCCCTGATACCGGAGGAGACCGAGGATGGCTCTGGACGAGTTCCAAATGACACAGATGATAACGACTGGGGTAGTTCCAGGGGTAAGGATTACCGTTTGACGTCGACGACCCTTGGCTCATGAAACACAGACATACGATGGTCTTTGGGGAATGCCGGATTCCCCTCCTCGTTACCTATCGATATCAGTCCGTTATCTCGTCAGCGAGAGCCATTGTCACTGGCATCGTATCAGCCCAAAACTTCGCTTTCAGATCGAGCAGGAACGATAGTTCCTACTTTCCCAGACGGTCGACGACATACTTCGTCGGCCACCCTTCGCAGGGCTTCGTATGCACGACGAGATCGTTCCAGAGCTATAGATCCCGGTACCCTCGACTTTATCGCAGGAGATGGGGAGGACGCGGAGGAAGACGAGAGCGACGAAGAGCCTAGCAAAGCGAACGTCGCGGACGAAGGACGAGGGAGGCAGCGCGCGTTCAAGATCCTCGAGGCCCGCAGTAAGATTCCTGAAGCGGGCATGTGGATGAGTCTTGCATAAATCTCAACTGCTTGAAGTGCTTTGGTGTTTTTAAATGTGGCATACGTCGTGATTGCAGTGTACACGTTTTGATTCCGTTTACATTATTCTATCAGTAATACCGTAGCTTTGCTTCATGTAGCACTCGTCGTCTGCAATTGTTAGGTACTCCTCGTGCACGCTGATCATGTTGTCCTATATGCTGTTTGGTTTCCTCAACTTTGTGACATGAACATTGAAATATTGACCATCATGATACTGTAGATCCCGAAGTTGGACCCCAGGAAGCTGCGTCCCCAAGGGGCTAATTCGGCTGCACGCCAGCAGTGGTACATAAACATGTGTAGAGGCCATCTGATTCTCCCCACATTGATTGAGGAAGTTCAAGCCATGAGCAAAAGAAAGTACGAGGTAAGTGACTCCAATTTTTTTACTCGAACCGGGGGACCGACGCCGTTGCCAATTAGGTAGTACCAGGGTACTTTCTCCAGGATGATCCGGAACAAGAGTACATTGAAAAGGTATGCATGCGTAACACAAAATTGCCGCCTGCATTCGACTTGATGGATCTTTGCTGCTAGGCTGTGAGTTCGTGTCAAATCTTGACAGAGTTGTGTCGTGCATCCGGGCCCAAAAGGCTTGTGGCTAACCCGACGTACGGACTGAGACGGGTGTATTCCAGATACTCCCCCGATTCGGGTTGGTAGATAAAAATCCCGATCGGTGGACAACATTCGCCGTCAAGATTAAGGAGCTCAACGAAGTCGCAGCACCAGGTGTGCAATACAAGGTCTTCTTTCTGGGCAGACACGGGGAGGGTTATCGTGCGTTCCACATGCTCACTGCGCCTACACGTGTTTCGTTTCATGTGCTTTTCCAGATAACGTGGGTGAGGAGAGATATGGCACAGACGTGGGTTGTCAGCGCTTAGCTACTAGCGTGCTATCTCCAATTCACTCTTTGACTCTCCAGAAATGGATCGAGTGAGTTTTGCTTGCAACCGATGCAAGCTCGTTTTTTCGATATCAAATCAGACACTGGGTGAAGCAGAACGGCGATGGAGACATCGTATGGGGACGTGAGCGATGCGTTTCATTCGGGACAGCCCATAATCCTGTATAGTCTGACCTCCGCGTCCCAGCCGATCCAAGACTCACAGAATTGGGCGAGCAACAGGCCCGGGAAGCTCATTCGGCGTGGAAGGAGGAACGACGTTTCGGCATTCCTATTCCGGGCAAGTTTTATACCAGTCCGCTGACACGCGCAATACGGACGAACCAGCTGATGTTCGATGAATCTATTGTCCCTGGTCTCAAAGTGACCATCGTCGAGGTGAGCTCTGGCAATCCCTTCTCCGTCTCCACTTATGCTGAGGCACGCATTCAAAGAACGTTCGTGAATACTGCGGCATCAATACCCATGATAAGAGACGCTCACGCTCGGAATTACACGAGGAGTTCCCAGAATACCTGTTTGAGGATGGTTTCACGGAAGATGATGTGCTATGGACGTTAGAATCTCGAGAAGTCCAGAAGGATGTTGCTAAACGATGCAGGAGAGTGTTGGATGTAATATTTGACAATGATGAAGACCAAGGTGTGCACCTAGCCTATCTTGCGTTTACCTGGCACCGAAAGCTTATGGTTATCACAGTCATATCTATCACATCGCACAGAGGATTCCTCGGTACCCTCTTGAGTTTTGTGGGGCATCGCTCTTGGAGGCTCCCCACAGGAGGTAAGTCTCGGTGCTTGTCGATTTTTATCCAGAATAAGATGATTTGCCTGATTCATTGGCAGGGGTCATGCCTGTGGTCATCAAGGGATCTATCATAGAAGAGGAAATATGCAATTAGGACACTTATTTCGCGATACCAAGTGTATTGTCGTTTCGTTCTGCGGAGGGACAATACTTTACGATGCTCTCTTCACGTGCCTCTCGTGGTCGCTCTCGCTCACCGTATCTCGTGGCAATCTTCGCATTCGCTCCGTGCCGATAATTGCGATAACTTCGAAGTCAGGTGTGCAAGAAGTTGTTCCCAAGTTAGTAAACCATGACAGGGTAATTAAATGTGCTCCACCGCTGCACGAGGATCAGGCATTTCTGCCCACAGCATCGGATCGAGGCTGTGGACTGTCATTGCGGACTGACCTAACAAAGCGCGCAAAGAAGCGAGAGAAGATATTATCACGTTTGACAGTGGAGCATGCGGAAGGGGTTACAACGTGTGGTTTCATAAAGACGCCGAATCCTTTGCCATAGACGAAGGCTGTGAAATATGCTCTCTCCTCAATCTTGTGTGGCAGCCTATACCGTATGTGTATTTCACCCCTTGACGAGAGCGCCGATCACTTTCTAGAGCGAGGCCACCGTCAATCAGCCCGATATGGGTCTCCGCCGGGATCCTGTGCATGTTTATGGTGGATATTAGTGGGATTGTACCTTAGCGCTAGGCCCCTGTCTATTTATTGACTAGCGAACACCTTGATCAGGAAAGATGGGCTTGGATCGGATCACTGACAAATTGCTTGCACAGCAGGGTTCTCCAGGCGGCAAGCGAGATAATGACCTGGATAAACTCTGCGCTATTCAAGGGAAACGCACTCAAACAGTGGAGAGGTACGAACGTCGGACACCAGCCTCATCTCCATACGGGATACCGGCACACCACAAGAGGGATAGTGTGAGATCCAGCGATATGTACGGAATGTACGTGAAGTGTCGTTGTTTTGTGGAGCACACAGCGGCCACTAAAGAGAAAAGGAAAATGGAGTAAGTCAATAGATCGAGATCCAAGTACTAGGCATGTGGGCCAAGGGGAATGCACAGCGGGATTGATTCCCTTCTATCGCCTCGGTGCTAGCTGCTCGCCGAGTTTCGCCTCTGGTTTCCACAACGAAGTTGTCCTCCGCGGATGGTACGCAAGTGCTCGGAGCCCGGCCGTACTAGTCAACCTCACTTACAACTTCTGGAAGGGTGACCCAACATTACAAAGTGTCCGCACCAAAGGCGAACAAAGCACGAGGGTCGGGATGCGTTGACAGTGACAAAGAGGAAGCCACCCACTTCAGTATTGTACAAAGCATCCGCACCGGACGGCGATTTACGCAGTCCAATGTGGAGTGAGCATTGTCTCTCTGCGGTTCCGTCTGCAACTGACTCGCCGAGATCACCTTCAACTACACCTGTGTACAGTGTACACCCACCATGTCTATCCAGAACGACCAATATAATCTCGAAGTATATTCGATCTGCCTCGGGGAGATTAAAACCTTTGCGTTCTTCCAATCTTCGACCTTGCTAAGTACTTAGCCGTCGTCAAGTTCCGTCCAGGGCTATCGCGCTCGATCTATTGTCATTCCCTACCGCGAAACCTTCACCCAGATCCGGGCTCCATTCTTGATGTGCGGCTAGTTACCGTTTCCCCAGATGGCAGACTTTTATGGACTTCCCAGACAAGGACTACGAGCGCAGGAACAAAGACGGTAACAGCGTTTTTGTTTCGCGTACCCCTGCAAGTACTTAGATTAGTGCTTGGATCGCGACCTGTGTCGTACTACTTCAATTCACTATACGTACGTTTTATTCTGACTCCATCGTTCCATTCACTGCCTGCGGCCCTGTGTCAGTGATTCTGGCTAAATCCTGAGTTATAAGTTGCAGATAACTGGGTTTCGCCGGGGCCTGCAACTCGTAAATACGACACTGTCTAGCTTGCTGTCCAGGACGCATTGTTGTCTTGCTGTGATCGGAAGCCCGGGGTGGAGGTTCGTCAGAAATCGCACGTGGTCCTGAGGTTTGAAACACCGCATGTAATCGTGCAATTGTCAGTGTCACATATTCCAAATCCACGAGGACAACTTATTGTTTCGTTTTGCATTCAATCTAGTCTCTCGGCTTCTCAAGTGAAGATGTCTAGCGTGCGGAGTAAGCAGGAAATCTTTACGGTGTTATTGCCATTGGATTTGAAAATTTGTTTGTGAAGTTGGTCCAAGCCTTCTGCGAGAAATCCATGCTGAAGAACCTACGAAGTTTCTCGTGTTCTTCCCAGATGGTCAACATATGATGCAGGTTTCCCTCCACGGGGCGATCCAATTGCGAATATCGGATGGCCAGAGAGTGGGTTCATTCATGGCAATGTCAGATGTGAATGCCTGCGCTATTTCGAAAGACGGAAGATGGTTTGTTGTTGGGCATGACGACCGAGTGACCATCTGGGATGTAACAGTCCAGAACAAAGTATGTGAGAACCGCATGCCGGATTTGCAGGTTTCAAGTGCAAGGTGCTCCGCTCTATCCATTCAGATGGTGTTTCAACTAATTATATGTACTATCTACAGAAGAAAACAAGCACCATACTTCACAGCGCTGGATGTATCGCCGAGTTCGTTGCGGGCTGCTATCAGTGACAGTATGGGGACGATCATTCTGTTGAGCATCCCCACTGGAGAACAACTTGCAATTTGCAGTTGTGGTCGTGGTCTGTACCTTGACTCTTTGCAATTCTCCCCTGCGGGT
>JBBPQZ010000457.1:0-15273 GCA_038092795.1 Boletus rubissimus | reverse complement strand
AGGGAAAGTCAAAAGCACCGGCAGGAAAACTCCTTCCGTTACCTGTGGCCAAGAAGCCATGGGAAGATCTCTCTGTTGATTTCATCACGGGACTTCCCGAATCACATTCTTTTATGGCTATTTGCGTGGTAGTGGATCGCTTCTCCAAAGAAGTTGTATTCATTCCCACTTACGATACTTGTTCTTCTTCGGACCTTGCCAAATTATTTAGAGATCACATTTGGTATATCCATGGACTCCCCTCCACTCTAGTTTCCGATCATGGTCCCCAATTCATGTCCGCTTTCACCAAGGATCTATGCAAACTCCTCGGTATCTCGCAGAAAATTTCCATGGCCTATCACCCACAAACCGATGGCCAAACTGAGCGTGTTAATCGAGATCTCGAACAATATCTCCACGCTTATGTTGGGAAGAAGCAACACGAACGGGCTGACTGGCTCAAAATGGCTCAATTCTCACATAATAATACTGTCACCACTGCTACCGGCTCCATTTCTTTCAACGTCACACGAAATTACACCCCTCGCATGGGTTTTGAAGGGAGATTAGCTGGATTCGCAGGAGAAATGGGCCGTTCTCACAAGGAGATTGAAAAAGCACTCGAGAATACTCGAGATCGAATGATTGCTTCTGCAGAAAAAAGTCATTCTGATGCCCCGGAATATTCTATTGGCCAGCAAGTCTGGTTATCTACCGATAAACTCAAACTTCCTTATACAGCAAAGAAATTAACCCAAAAATGGATTGGACCCTATACTATCACTGTGGTCCTTCCTAACGCCGTTACACTCAAACTCCCCAATGCTGTACGCATTCATCCCACGGTCAACATCTCTCGCGTAAAACCATACCAGGAAACCTTATCTGGACAGCCTAAAGTCCGACCCGATGCGATTGAAGTAGATCAAGAAGGGGAAGAGCAATTCGAAGTAGACTATATCGCTTCGTCTCGTCTCAAAAATAGGAAGTTAGAGTATCTGGTACACTGGAGAGGATATGATGAAACCGATCGTACCTGGGAATCGTCCGACATAATCAACACTGCCCCTCTGGCAGTTGCTGATTTCCATAAATCTAATTCCTCCGCTCCACGTAAACTCCGCGGCCTCACGGCATCTTCTTTCGCCTCACTTTTCTCTCCTTTCGAGAACTTTACAGTCATGGACCATACCACAACTCACCTGGAATTCGAGTCTTAAAAAGGGGATAGTGTTATAATACGAACATTTTCAAACTTTTTATCCTTGTCTTCTTTTCTTTTCCAGTCACGTGATTTGTGCATGTGACTGTGGTAACCCTCACATGACCAGGCCTAGAACCAATGACGTCATACCATGAGGTGACCATAACCTTTTAATTTCTGCTCTTCTCACACAGCCCTTTTAATCTCTGTTGCTTCCTATCTCACACTCGTGAGAACACTTAGTCTATTTACGGTATTCCCTCCCACACATAGCATGGTCTGTGCGCGCGCCTGTAACATATATAAGGTAGTACTTTATGACTGGTATCCCAGTCTAATCCACTTTGTTCACCACGATAAGCATTGCCTTGGCCTTCTTGGCCATTGTAGCTTGTGTTGTTCGGAGAAGACCCCCATACCCTCATCCTTGAGCTAGAAGCCGTGTACTCTGCGAGCAGATACCTGAGCCTTGTGGAAGTGATTAGACTCTTTGGAGATAGTTCATAACAACTTCCCAGCATCACGCAACAACATTGTCATTTGGCGAAGAGTTCTCACTTGAAACTGTCATACATTGCCAGCAGGATGGTTAGTGGAAAAGTCACCAGTTCAAAGCTCTCTTGGACTCTGGTGCTACCCATACTTTTATTGATTGTGATTATGTTATTTGTTATGGAATTCCTTTCTTTACACTTGATAACCCAATAAAGATATATAACGCTGATGGATCAGAAGGCACTATTGGCCAAATCCAGCATGCAGTAATCCTGATTGTGGAAATTGCCAGACATTATGAAACTATAGATGCTTACATATCTAAATTGGATACACATCGCATGATCATCGGGTATGATTGGCTTTTCCGCCATAATCCCAAGGTTGACTGGGTGCAGAAAATTATTTCATTTCCACACTGCACTCAGTATTGCAAAATTATGTGTTCTGGACCTCCTGCTTCTAATTATTTCGAACCAAGTCCTTCCTTTTTACATATTATTGAAGAAGGACTAAAAGATCAAGTCCCCAAGGTGTACCATGAGTTCCTTGAAGTTTTCTCAGAATAGGAATCCACAAGAATGCCATTACAAAAGCCTTGGGATCATGCCATAGATCTCAAGCTGGACTTCGTTCCGAAGAAGGGTTGAGAAATTCCCCTATTGGACATTGAAATGGACAAAGTTCACACATTCATCGATAAGGAGCTCAAAAAAGGATATATCACTCCTTCCAAATCACCTCAAACTTCTTCTGTTTTCTTTATTCCAAAAAAAGACAGTGGAAAAAGGATGGTCATTGATTACCGTTACCTCAATGAAGGTACCATCAAGAATTTCTATCTGCTTCCTTTGATCCCACAGCTCATTGATCAGCTGAAAAATGCTGACATGTTCACGGCCCTCAACTTACATTGGGGTTATAACAATATACGGATCAAGGAAGGCAATGAATGGAAAGGTGCCTTCATCACCCCAATTGGAGCCTATGAACCCATGGTAATGTATTTCGAAATGACTAATTCTCCCCCCACCTTCCAACAAATGATGAATGATATATTTAATGACATGTATGCGGTAGTGATTATTTATATTGACAATTGTATGATATTTACGTCGAAGAAGACTCAGAAAGAATATAAGGAGGTTGTAAAAGAGGTCCTTTGTCGTTTACGCGATAATGACCTTTACGTAAAACCCTCCAAGTGTCATTTCTCGAAGGACAAAGTAGACTTTCTTGGTATGGTTGTATCTAAAAAGGGGGTGGAAATGTAGGAAAAGAAAGTCGCTGGAGTTTTAAAGTGGCCAGTTCCCACCAGGTTAAAACAACTCCAAGGATTCCTTAGTCTTTGTAATTATTATAGGCATTTCATTTCAGGCTTTGCTGAGATCACACACCCCTTGAACGATCTTACCAAGAAAGATGTTCCATTCACATGGGGTCCTAATCAACAAACAGCGTTCAATGCCCTCAAGAAGAAATTTACCATGGCTCTGCTTCTCACTTATCCCAATCACGATCAAAAAGTTCAGGTCGAAACCGACACCTCGGATATTGCTACCAGAGCTGTGCTCTCGACCTTATGTAATGATGGTAACTGGCATCCTATTGCCTTCATCTCCCACTCCTTTGATAGCGCAGAGCGCAATTACCCTATTTATGATAAAGAACTTCTTGCAGTGACTCAGGCACTAGAAGAGTGGTGCCACTATCTTATTGGTTGCGAAAGATTCAAGATCTGGACCAATCACAAAAATCTGGAGTATTGGAAGAAACCACAAATACTTAGTGGTCAGCAGGCTCGTTGGCATGCCATGCTTCAGGAATTTAATTATGTATTTGTTTATAAATTGGGTTCTTCGAATGGCCGGGCTGATGCGCTTTCTTGTTGACCAGACCATGGTGAGGCAGTGCAGGATCATAACACCAATATCACGGTCCTGCTTCCCACTATTTTCATTAATTTGGTTTCTCTCTCTTCAGACTTCCTTTCAGAGTTGGAATTGGAGTCTGCTTCTCTTGGAGTGGATGCCGTGAACGACTTCCTTTTTGATGCCTCTATGAACATTTTCAAAAATGACAAAAACAAAGTTTTTGTACCTCTTTCTTTACGTAGTCATCTCCTTACCTTATGTCACAATTCTCCTATTGCTGGTCATGGCAGACATTCTAAAACTATACATACTCTCATTCGTTACTTTTCGTGGCCTGGTGTCACCAAAGACATTAAAACATACGTAGACAGCTGCCAAGTGTGCACCCTCACAAAGGGAAAGTCAAAAGCACTGGCAGGAAAACTCCTCCCCTTGCCTATGGCTAAAAAGCCTTGGGAAGATCTCTCAATCAACTTCATTACGGATTTACTTGAATCACATTCTTTTACGGCTATTTGTGTGGTGGTAGACCACTTCTCCAAAGAAGTCATGTTTATTCCCACTTACGATACATGTTCTTCTTCGGACTTAGCAAAATTATTTAGAGATTACGTTTGGTGCATACACGGACTCCCCTCCACTCTAGTTTCCAATTGTGGCCCCCAATTCATATCTGCTTTTACCAAGCATCTATGCAAACTCCTTGGTATCTCCCAAAAGATTTCCATGGCCTATCATCCACAAACAGATGGCCAAACAGAGTGTGTTAACAGAGATCTCAAACAATATCTCTGTGCTTATGTTGGAAAGAAGCAACACAAATGAGCTGACTGGCTCAAAATGGCCCAATTCTCCCATAACAATACTATCACTACTGCCACTGGTTCTATCCCTTTCAATATCACATGTAATTATGCCCCTCGCATGGGATTTGAAGGGAGATTAGCAGGATTCACAGGAGAAATGGGCCGTTTTCACAAGGAAATTGAAGAAGCACTCGAAAAGACCCGAGATCGCATGATTGCTTCTGTGGAGAAAAGTCGTTCCAAAGCCCCGGAGTATTCTATTGGCCAGCAAGTCTGGTTATCTACCGATAAACTCAAACTTCCTTATATGGTGAAAAAATTAACACAAAAATGGATTGGACCTTATGCTATTACCACGGTCCTTTCTAACGCCATTACGCTTAAACTCCCCAATGCAGTCCACGTTCATCCCATGGTCAACATCTCTCACGTAAAACCTTATTGGGAAACTTTACCCGGACAACCTAAAGTCCATCCCAACGCAATTGAAGTAGACCAGGAAGGAGAAGAACAATTTGAGGTGGACTACATAACCTTATTGCATCTAAAGAATAGGAAGTTGGAATATTTGGTGCATTGGAAGGGATATGATGGAACGGATCATACATGGAAATCTGCCAATATCATTAACACTGCCCCTTTGGCAGTTGCCAATTTTTATAAATCAAATCCCTCTGCTCCTCATAAACTCCATGGACTCACGGCATCCTCCTTTGCATCTCTTTTCTCTCCTTTAGAGAACTTTACAGTCGCCGAACCTGCCACGACTCGCCTGGAATTCAAGTCATAAAAAAGGGATAGTGTTATAATATGAACATTTTCAAACTTTTTCGGACTTGTATTCTTTTCTTTTCCAGTCACGTGATCTGTGCATGTGACCATGGTAACCTTCACATGACTAGGTCTAGAACTAATGATGTCATACCATAAGGTGACCTCACCCTTTTAATTTTCGCTCTTCTCACACAGCTCCTTTCATTTCCGTTATCTTTCTCTTACAACTGTGGAATCACTTAGTCTAATTATGGTAACCCATTCCACACATAGCATGGTCTGTGTGCATGCCTGTACAGTATATAAAGTAGCACTTTGCAACTGATATCCCCAGTCTAATCCATTTTGTTTACCACGATAGTCATTGCCTTGGTCTTCTGGCCATTGTAGACTGTATT
Source organism: Boletus rubissimus (assembly GCA_038092795.1). Classification (NCBI taxonomy): domain Eukaryota; kingdom Fungi; phylum Basidiomycota; class Agaricomycetes; order Boletales; family Boletaceae; genus Lanmaoa; species Lanmaoa rubissima. The sequence goes on along the minus strand of JBBPQZ010000457.1, from coordinate 9,740 downwards.
GAGCGGAGAAGACCCACATACCCTCTTCTTGAGCCAGGAATTGTGTATCCTGCAAGTTAGTCCCGAGCCTTGTGGTTTGTTGTTCACAATAAGATCATAACAGTCGGTGTCTGTTGGCATTACTAGTGCAGAAGCGGTTGAGATCATCTTCTTGAGTTGTTCGAAGGCTTGCTGGCATGCTGGGGACCACTCGAAGTCTCGTTTCACCGATGTGAGGCCACTTAGCAGGTGGGTAATTTGGGTGAAGTTCTTCATGAATCGCTGGTAGAAATTCAGGAATCCTAGGAAACCTCTCAGGGTTTTCTTCAAGGTTGGCACTGGCCAGTTTCTGATTGCTGCCACCTTCTTCTCATCCATCTTGACTTTGTCTTGGGATACTATTAGTCCTAGAAACTCTGTCTCCTATATTTCGAAGTCGCATTTGTCATGTTGAAGGTACAGGTGGTTGTTTCATAGGATTTCTAGTACCTTTCATACCACCCTTTGTTACGAACTACCTCCGAAGAGTCTGATCGCTTCCACAAGGCTCAGGTATCTGCTCGCAGAGTACACGGCTTCTGGCTCAAGGATGAGGGTATGGGGGTCCTTTCCGAACAACACAGGCTACAATGACCAAAGGCCAAGGCAATGCCTATCGTGGTGAACAAAGTGGATTAGACTGGGGTTACCAGTCGCAGAGTGCTACTTTATATACTATACAGGTGCGCGCACAGACCATGTTATGCGTGGGATAAATTACCATAAATAGACTAAGTGGTCTCATGACCATGGGAACGCAATAACGGAGATTAAAGGGGCTTTGTGAGAAAAGCAGAAATTAAAAAGGCATGGTCACCTCGTGGTATGACGTCATTAGTTCTAGACCTGGTCATGTGAGGTTTACCACGGTCACGTGCACAGATCACGTGACTGGAAAAGGAAAAAGGTACAAGTTCGAAAAAGTTTTGAAAATGTTCATATTATAACATTCTTCAATGTTCTTTGAGGGTCTTGGTAAAAATCATGATATCGTCTATATAGACTACCACAACCCCTCAATTGATCAAATCTTGGAATAGCAAGTTCATCATCATTTGAAAGGTGGTGGAGGAGTTATATAGTCCAAAGAACATCACCAAGGATTCGAAAAGTCCTCGGTTGGTTCTGAATACAGCCTTCCATTCGTCTTCTTTGGCCATCCGTACGTTGTTGTATTCCCATCTTACATCAAATTTGGTGTAGTATTTGGCAGATTTAAGTTTGTCCACCAACTTGGCGATCAGGGGCAGTGGGTATTGGTTGTGTCTTGTGACATCGTTTAACTTCTGATAATTTTGTACGGGGTAGAGGTAGCCATCCTTCTTCTTGATGAAGAAGAAGGCTGATGTGAAGGGCAATTTGGAAGGGCAGATGTGACTCAACTTCAGGTTTTCCTCAAGGAATTTGTCCAATTCATCTTGCTCTCCCAGGTTTAATGGATAGACCTTGCAGTCCACTATGTGGTCCTCTGGTAGGAGTTCGATGGCATGGTTCCATGGTCACCTCAGGGGGAGCTCATCAAAGTTCTCCTCGGCGAATATATTAGCATAGTCATGGACGTATTTTGGGGCAGCTTTCTTGAAGGTTTTCTTTTTCTTTGCTATGAAGTTGTAATGCCTACATGAAAATAACCCCTGAACAGTATCTTTTCTTTTGCCCAATCTCACTTTATCTTATCTTATCAGATAGCATAGCTCTATCTAACCCGCTAACCAACCCTAAGACCATGCCCTAGACCCAGTGACGTTGCTCTACGTCATACCCTTAACAATACCCTTAGCCACGCCCTATACCCTACCCTCAACCCTTATGGTCTGTGCACATATTCCTTAGGTATATAAATAGTCAATCCCCATGTACTTACTCCTCATTTTTGGAATTGCACTTATATTCTGGAGATATCACATTTAGTGACCTTCAGTATTGTGTGTTCCTTTCAGAAGTCTTGGGCTGCTATGTCTGTCACTGTGTTACGGAAGTAACTTTCCATATCGAGTTTGAACAACCGATCTCCATCATGCAGGATGAATTTGGCGTCCTCTTTGTCATTGTTGTCACAACTCTCCAGGTGAGGCATGTGGTCTTCCTTACATTGGAACATGATCTGTCCCATCTTCCAGTCTATACTTGGGTTGTGGGCTTTTAGCCAATCATGTCCCAAGAAGACAGTGTTTGGACCTAAGTTCGTGACGGTAAGTGTTATAATATGAACATTTTCAAACTTTTCGGACTTGTACTTTTTCCTTTTCCAATCACGTGATCTGTGCACGTGACCGTGGTAACCCTCACATGATCAGGTCTAGAACCAATGATGTTATACCATGAGGTGACTATGCCCTTTTAATTTCCGCTCTTCTCACACAGCCCCTTTAATCTCCGTTATCGCGTTCCCATGGTCATGAGACCACTTAGTCTATTTACGGTAGTTCATCCCACGCATAGCATGGTCTATGCACGCGCCTGTACAGTATATAAGGTAGTACTCTGCGACTGGAAACCCCAGTCTAATCCACTTTGTTCACTGCGATAGTCATTGCCTTGGCCTTCTTGGTCATTGTAGGCTGCATTGTTTGGAGAAGACCCCCCATACCCTCTTCATTGAGCCAGGACACGTGTAGCCTGCAAGCATAGTCCGAGCCTTGTGGAAGTGATCAGACGCTTTGGCAGTAGTTCATAACAGCAAGGGCTAGTTGTTCCTTATGATCTTTGATTTGCATCTCAACAATGACAAATTTCTTGATTTTCCCTGATTGGTTTAGGAATCCGTCAGCATTATACACAGGCATGGGTCGGGGGAGGGTGTGGGTAACTACCCCCTTCTCAGCTACGAACTTCTCGTGCATTGATGATCCTGTACAGCCGGAGTTGATTAAGGCTTTGACTTCCGTGCTTGTTCCATCAGACATCCTAAGGGTTATGGGTATCTCAAGAGAGTTTCGTTCTTTTCTTACCGATGCCTTCTTATACTTGGGGGGTCTTTGGAGATCCCTCAAGATCCAGTATGCATTGGAGTCACTCATCTGTTTTAGATCTGAGAGTAGATCAGATGTCACCTCTGCCTTTCTGGATTCGTAGATGAACGACCTCAGGTATCCTAGGTTCCTGGTGACATCAGGGTTTTCCACCTGAGCCTTCATCCACCTGATGGTCCAGGGGTCTACCATATTCATCCAATAGTGATCTGAGTTCCGGCTTCTTCGGTTTTTGGTAGAAGGGCACTCTGCAGCCTCATTACCACCTACTTTGGACGTCCTAATACTACTGAATCCTTTGCTTACTTGTTTGGTGGTGTCGAGAAAGCTCACCTCCTTTATGGGGGGGTCGATATCTTTTCGAGGATCAATTGTGCCACTCGGTCGCCCACCTTGGCTACAAAATCTTCACTCAAGAGGTTAAACAGGAGGATTTTCACTTCTCCCCTGTAGTCGCTATCTATTACCCCTGCTCCGGTGGTTAGCTTTCTTTTAATAGCTAACCCACTTCTTGGTGCAATTCGGCCATAATGACCTTGTGGAATTTTCATGGACAATCCCATTGCTATTAGAGCCTGTCCTTTCATGGGAACTACCGCATCCTCAGAGGCATACAGATCATACCTGGCCACACCTGGGAATCCTCACACTGGGAGTGGTATTTCCTTTTTTGCTCTAATGACCTCCAATGTGGTCATGGGAAGGTTCACTCAGTTGATGTTTTCAGTCTCATCATCACATGCCAAAATTATATATTGATTGCTTCATTGTACAGATGTTAAGACTGTGCCAACGATCTCTGGGTGTAACTTCAGAACTCCGGAGTTTGGTGGGAATAAGGACATTGGCTTCACTGTATGTGGTGCGCCCTTGCTGTTGATCAGGTCCTTGTATTTCAGAGCGGAGGTTCAGAGGTGATTTGGAGGGGAACAATAAAGTCGGAGATAATCAATATGAATTGGGGGTGAACAGAGGGTTTATAACCAGAAGTCAAAAGTTGGTAGTCTGAGTCGATAATCTAACTGTAGTACAAAGCTAGGTACGGGGGTTTATATACGGAGGTAAAACGGGAGACGGAATACTAAAGTCCAGGGGTCCAAATATTTTCAGGGGTACAAGTATTTTCGAGGGGATAACGAAAAGGGGAGACGGGTAACTAAGGAAAGATGGAGATGAAAGGTCAGGGAGGACGGAGGTATGGAATGCAGGGATGACGGAGGTACGAGATGCAGGGACGACGGAGGTATGTGAGTATTGGAAATAAGTATTACAGGATAAATAAAAAGAGAGGTAACTTCAGAGGTCCAGAGTTGTGATATACATGAAAAGAGGCCGGAGTTGGCGTGTAGTGCACCAGAGGTGTTGGAGGTGTTGGAGGTGGACTTGTGGAATTACGGGATATGACAGTATCCCCCTCTTAGGCTTGAACCCCTAAGAGCCTTTAGAGACAATGCGGAGTTCGAGAAAGAGTGGAGTCCGAATTTCAGGGGTCAGAGGCGAAAGCCTATAAAAGAGAACGCGCAATCCTATTGACACTTCTCCATCCAAACCACCATGTCTGATAATGAAGAAATCAACAACTGGTCCAACGCCTGCTTGGCGGAGAACGATGATGATGACGATGATGTGTGCACTGCGAAGTTCGCTGAGTGGAGGCGACGAGCAAAGGTGAAGAAGGAAGCAGATGCAAGGCGGAAGGCAGAGGAGGAGAGGAAGAAGGCGGAGGAGCAGAGGGTGCGTGAGGAGGAGAAGCGCAAGGCTGAGGAAGCAGCCAAACGAAGGGTGAGTGCAGAGTAGTGTCGGAGTAGCCTGGAGGCTAACGGAGTCGTAGGTGGAGGAGGTGCAAGCACAGCAAAGCACCAGCAAAGGGAAGAGGAAGGCCGTTGTTATGATATGAACATTTTCAAATTTTTTCGGACTTGTACTCTTTTCTTTTCCAGTCATGTGATCTGTGCATGTGACCGTGGTAACCCTCACATGATCAGGTCTAGAGCCAATGACGTCATACTATGAGGTGACCACACCCTTTTAATTTCCACTCTTCTCACACAGCCCTCTTAATCTCCGTTATCACGTTCCTATGGTCATGAAATCACTTAGTCTATTTATGATAGTTCATCCCATGCATAGCATGGTCTGTGCGCAAGCCTGTAACATATATAAGGTAGTACTTTATGACTGGAAACCCCAGTCTAATTCATTTTGTTCACTGCAATAGTCATTGCCTTGGCCTTCTTGGTCATTATAGACTGCATTGTTCGGAAAGGACCTACATACCCTTTTTATTGAGCCAGGACATGTGTAGCCTGTGAGCATCGTCTGAGCCTTGTGGAAGTGATCAGACGCTTCGGTGGTAGTTCATAACACTTGGATTAGACTGCATACACAACGCTCGGGTCCCAGAGCTAAGGAAACTAGAGGTACTACCACTTGATGGTAGTGAGACCAGCACTCGCCCCACGCTGTTTGTATACGGTCATCTGCCGTCATAAATATGGATAATGTTGCTGTCAGGCATAGAGCACTAGCCCCCATTGTCAGTTGAGTGCCTAACTGTCCGTGGTGGTACTACACCAGTATACCCAGGTTCACATGATCACCTGTGACGTCATATCTAACGCGGATAGTATTTCCGTATGCCATAGCCAGGCAGATCCGATTCCCCCCCTCTTCAACTTCTCTTTATGTATCTTTCGTTCTGGATTTTAGTATAGGTCGCTGCGGCCACCTATATCATTGTATTCGGAGAAGACGTTATTATCTCCGATCCAAGAAATATTTCCTTAGGCAGCAAGTTTGTAGACTGCCCAGAGTGTGGTTGGAAAAGTCCGCACAGTAAGCAGTTGAAAGAAGATTATCAAGATTCCTCCCCGATCCCGCACCCACAAGGTCTATTGGCCTTCTCACGATAAACAAAGAACCGAATGCCACTCCTTCTCCTTCGAGTGGTACGGTGATGAACACTTCCGCTCCTATCTCCGCTCCACCCATTATCTAAAGCCCGTTATCAAGTATGTCAAACTCGGTGGACTTAGACGATCTCGTCGCAAGGCTGTCCGCCCTAAATGTAAACCAAGAAAAGAACAACGTAACGAAGAAGATCGCCGACCCCGATAAATGGGATGGCAACCGATCCACCTTCCGTTTGTGGTGGGTCAAGTTATGTCTTTGGGTAGATGCCCAAACGTGGAAATCGGACAAGCTAAGGTGCATCACTGTCCTTTCACGGTTCGAAAAGAAGGCAGATGGTTTTGCCCAGCTTATGCTGGAAAAGTACCTCAACGATGAGGAAACCGAGGTGAAGAACGCACAAGATGTTGTTGTCAGAACAAAAGGAGATTCGGCGTGGCCAAGCTGGTCTAAGCTCCAAAAGGAGATCAAAAGTTATTTCCAGATTGATGTACTCGTCCACGAGTTGCTTCGGAAGTTAGAAGGTCTTTGACAAAATGGTCACCCAATCGATCTCTTCCTACAACACTTTGAAGTTCTTCAGAATGAGGCAAACATTGAGGACTACCACGCGGTTACAATCCTCAAAAAGGCGGTGGACTACTGCATCTATGAAAGGGTCCGAATGAACCATCCAGGACTAGAGTTCAAGATCAACACACTCAAAGAAAACTACAGAGCCGTCGGCAGAGCTTACGAGCAGATGGAGATAGAGCATGGTCCCCTGTCTAATTCCTGCTTCGTCCCACAACCTCAGGGTTGTTACCAATATTTGCCTCCTTCCCAACCTCCTCCCCATCAACATTTGCAGTTTACGGCAGTAGGAACCCAACCGGGTTGTGGCGCTCCCATGAAGATAAGCGTGCAGCAAGCTGCACCAACAAGGCCTGACACAAGAACTTGTTTCTTGTGCAATCTTCCTGGGCATATTAAGCCCAACTGCCCTAAGAACCCTTACCGTTGTCCGCCCCGTCCTCCTCAGCAGCATCAACAGGTTGTTTGGGACTATGACCAGGGAGCTTACGTCCCTGTTCCCAAGTATTCCCAGGCGCATGTGGCGCAACAATTCACCTCCTGTCCCCTCCCCATTCCCCCAGTTACGGCACCGGTAGTAGCAACGGCCGCCCAATAGTTTGTCTCGGATGAAGCCGAGGCTTATTATAGAAACAGGTTTGAAGTCGAGGCCAAGCAGCGTGCAGCCGAGGCTTTAAAAGGACACAGCACGTAGGAGTAGAGGATTCCTCCGTGCAAGGACCTAATTTTGTTTCTTCTTCTTCTTCTTTTACGTCTTGTTTTGAGTCAGATTTTCCTATTTCTGATTTGTCTTCTGTATTACGTAGTTTGTCTGTTCATTCCATGAGAGCGTCTCAATTGAGCACGGCACCGGAATTAAATAATAGTGTGCTTAATTCTCTCCAAAAACAACAAAAAATTAGTTCTATTTATAAACCCCTCTCGTGTGTCATGACTTCCTAGCATTGTGCAACAACATTGTCATTTGATGGAGAGTTCTCGCTTGAGACTGTCATATGTTGCCAGTGGGATGGTCAATGGGAATGTCACTGGTTCGGAGCTCTCCTGGACTCTGGTGCTACCCATACTTTCATTGATCAGGACTACGTTATTCGCCATGGCATTCCCTTCTTTACCCTTGATAACCCGATTAAGATACATAATGCTGATGGATCAAAAGGCGCTATTGGCCAAATCCAGCATGCGGTAACCCTGATCGTGGAAATCGCTGGGCATTTCAAAACTATAGATGCTTATATATCTAAATTAGGTACATATCGCATGATCATTGGGTATGACTGGCTTTTCTGCCATAATCCTGAGGTCAATTGGGTGCAGAAGACTATTTCATTTCCACGCTGCACCCAATATTGCAAAATTATGGGTTCTGGACCTCCTGCATCTAATTATTTCGAACCTAGCCCCTCATTTTTACATACTATAGAAGAAGAACTAAAAGAACAGGTTCCGGAAACCTATCATGAGTTCCTCGAGGTCTTCTCGGAACAGGAATCGACTAGAATGCCGATACGAAAGCCTTGGGATCACACTGTAGATCTCAAGCTGGACTTCGTTCCGAAAAAGGGTCGAGTAATTCCCCTATCGGACATTGAAATGGACGAAGTTCACACATTCATAGATAAGGAGCTCAAAAAAGGCTATATTGCTCCTTCCAAGTCGCTGCAAACTTCTCTCGTCTTCTTTATTCCCAAAAAGGATGGTGGGAAATGGATGGTCATCGACTATCGTTACCTAAATGAGGGTACTGTCAAGAATTCCTATCCGCTTCCCTTGATTCCGCAGCTCATTGATCGGCTGAAAAATGCTGACATGTTCATGGCCCTTGACTTACGTTGGGGTTACAACAATGTGCGAATCAAGGAAGGCGATGAATGGAAAGGTGCCTTTGTTACTCCTATCAGAGCTTATGAACCAACGGTAATGTATTTCGGAATGACTAATTCTCCCCCCACTTTTCAACAAATGATGAACGATATCTTTAATGACATGTATGCTGTTGTAATTATTTATATTGATGACTGTATAATATTTATGTCGAAGAAGACTCGGGGAGAGCATGAGGAGGTCGTAAAAGAGGTTCTTCGTCGTTTACACAATAATGACCTTTATGTTAAACCCTTCAAGTGCCATTTCTCAAAAGACAAGGTGGACTTTCTCGGTATGGTAGTATCTAAAAAGGGGGTGGAAATGCAGGAAAAGAAAGTCGCTGGAGTTATAGACTGGCCAGTTTCTACTCGGTTAAAGCAGCTCCAAGGTTTTTTAGGTCTTTGTAATTATTATAGGCGTTTCATTTCGGGCTTTGCCAAGATTGCATGCCCCTTGAACGATCTTACCAAGAAAGACGTTCCGTTCACATGGGGTCCCGATCAACAAGCGGCATTCGAAAGCCTCAAAAAGAAATTCACTACCACCCCGCTTCTGGCTTATCCTAATTGGAATCAAGAAGTTAGGGTCGAAACGGACACCTCGGATATCGCTACTGGAGCTGTGCTCTCAACCTTATGTAATGATGGTAACTGGCGTCCTATTACCTTTATCTCCCACTCTTTTGATAGTGCAGAGCGCAACTATCCTATTTACAACAAAGAATTGCTTGCAGTAATTCGGGCGCTGGAAGAGTGGCGCCACTACCTTATTGGTCGCGAAAGATTCGAGATCTGGACCGATCACAAGAATCTGGAGTATTGGAAAAAACCGCAAACTCTTAGTGGTCGGCAGGCTCGTTGGCATGCCGTACTTCAGGAATTCAATTATGTATTTGTTTATAAACCAGGTTCTTCTAATGGCCGGGCCGATGCACTATCTCATCATCCGGACCATGGTGAGGCTGTGCAGAATCATAACACCAATATCACGGTCCTGCCTCCCGCCATTTTTATCAATTCAGTCTCTCTTTCTTCAGACTTCCTTTCGGAGTTGGAATCGGAGTCTGCTTCTCTTGGAGTGGATGCCGTGAACGATTTCCTTTTTGACGCTTCTATGAACATTTTCAAAAATGACAAAAACAAAGTTTTTGTACCTCCTTCATTACGTACCCATCTCCTTACATTATGCCACGATTCTCCCATTGCCGGTCATGGCGGACACTCTAAAACTATTCATACCCTTACTCGATACTTTTCGTGGCCTGGTGTCACCAAAGATGTTAAAACCTATGTAGATAGCTGCCAAGTGTGCGCCCTCACGAAGGGAAAGTCAAAAGCACCAGCAGGAAAACGCCTCCCTCTACCTGTGGCCAAGAAACCATGGGAAGATCTTTCAGTTGAC
>JBBPQZ010000456.1:0-15324 GCA_038092795.1 Boletus rubissimus | reverse complement strand
ATTATCCCACAACTTGTTCTAACACTTCCAGGTTCTTTGGTAATTGTCTAACTCATATTTTCACCACTAATCTAGAGTATATGGTAGATTATATATGGTCTGAAAGGGTGGAAAGTGTTATCTAGGCCATCAAAACTCTTCAAGACATCAAGAAGTAACCACACGTTCATGAAACATACACTTCTACTTGAAATAGATTAATATAAAGCCTGTGCTAGACCAAACATATATCTGTCATATTCCGTAAATCTATAAGTCCATCTCTGACACCTCTGACACCTCCAGCGCATTACATGCCAACTCCAGCCTCTTTTTATGTATATCACAACTCTGGACCTCCAGAGTTATCTCTCCTTTCATCTATCCTATAATACTTATTTCCAATACTCATGTATCTCCATTGTTCCTACATCTCATACCTTCATCATCCCTGCATTCTGTACCTCCGTCCTCCCTGACCTTTTATCTCTGCCTTTCTTTAGTTACTCGTCTCCCCTTTCGTTATCCCCCCTCAAAAATACTTGTACCCCCGAAAATACTCAGTTTCCCAAACTTTAGTACTCCATCTCCCATTTTATCTTCATATATAAACCCCTGTATCTAGCCTTGTACTTTAGCTAGATTATCAACTCAGATTATCAACTTTTGACTTCTGGTTATAAACCCTCTGTTCACCTCCAATCCTTATTGATCACCTACAACCCTATTAATCCCCTCCAAATCACCTCTGAACCTCCACTCCGAAATACAAGGACCTGATCAACAGCAAGGGCGCACCACATATGGTGAAGCCAACATTCTTATTCCTACCAACTCCAGAGTTCTGGAGTTATATCCAGAGATTATCGACACGGTCTTAACAATGTCCATTATAATAGATATTATTAAATAGGAAGGATATATTTCACATTAGGAGTCTAGTTCCTTATTATATAATCCTAAACAATTAATCTTTGTTTGGTTTGACCAACTGAACATCATTCCAGTCATTTCAGCCCAGTCTTGATCGCCTAATATAAAATATACCCCCTTAATTCAATAATGTCTATTATGTTTGGTCTAGCACAGGCTTTATGTCATATCCCAAAATTCGTACAAGTCCAACTCTAGCAACTCCGGTGCTCTATGCGCCAACTTCAGACCTATTTTGTCTATATCACAACTCTGGACCTCCAGAGTTGTCTCTTTGTCTCATATATCCTGTATAGTGTATTTCCAATCCCTTTTCACTTCCGTTTACCCTGTACCCTGTCATCTCTGTCTTTCCTGACTTTGTCATAGTAACCTGCTGACCCTTTCAGCTATATTCCTCCATCTTGTTACTTACCCTAGAAAATACTCCTCTCCTCGAAAATACTTGTATCTCCAAACTTTACTACTCCATCTCCTGTTTCTACTCCGTATATAAAGTTGTATCAATAGGGCTTGTACTTTAGTTTAAATATCATCTTAGACTTACCTCCACCTCCATTGACTTCTGTCTGAGTCTTGACGACTCATTTCCAACTTATCTCTGATTGACTTTGGGTTGTCCCCAACCCTTGGTCTACCTCCAACCATCTTCGACCATCTCCACAAATCCAGGACACCAGACTCTGACAAGGATGCACCACATACGGTGAAGCCAAAGTCCCATTCTCTTTCCTCAGACATAACTCTGGAGTTCCAGAGTTTGTACCAGAGTTGACCTGGTCTTAACAGTATATTTGAACTCATACTTGTTCAAGAGTCCACTCATGATGTCTACACATGTCACTATCTCTAGAATCCATGCCACAGGCACCAACACCAACCCATCTCCTCGTTTCAACCCCCTTAGCCTTTTTGGAAATAGTCGTCGAGGACCTAAACTCATCAACCAATTCCAAAGCTTCTCTGCTCAACACACCCTCACCTCCGCTTCTAAAGAGTGCCCCCACCCACAATCTCCTACTCCAGGAGCATGGGTTGTCGAGCTTGACCTCAGAAAAGAAGCTTCTTCTTCTTCCCTATTACCTTCTAGCCGGCGCCCAAGTGAAAGAGCGCCTGGCTTCCATACTTCCTCCAATGACAGCGATCCTCCAGATAACCCTGATTTTCCTGGAGATGACCTGTCAGATGATGACAATTCTGACTTCCTCAGTGACGACGGTGATCACCCCTCTGACTTTGATGATGAGCTCATCCCACAAGACACCCTCTTTCAGCTCATGAGTGCCATTAAAGGCCTTGCTCGTTCCTCCCATTGTCCCACCTCCGAATTTATGCCTTGCATCAAAGTCCGAGAACCAGACCAGTTTGACAAGACAGATCCCCGCAAACTCCAAGTTTTTCTTGTATAGTGAGTTGAACTTCCAAGACCATCCTAAGGCTTTCAGCACAGACCATGCCAAAGTTACCTTTGCGCAGTCCTACCTTAAGGGCATGTTTCTATGAAGGATGGTCAACAAATCAACAAGTATGTGGTTGAGTTTAACTGCATTGCTTCCTAGGTTTAAGGATATGGAGAAGATGCCCTTTCGGCACCATTTCTACAACAGGCTTCCTGACGTATCAAGGATGAGATCTCTTGTGTTAGAAAGCCCCCTATGCTTCCTGACCTTCATCATCTCACTCAAGCTATCGACGTGCACTATTGGGAGCACAAATCCGAGATTACTCATCAGGCAAAGCCTGCTCCATCCTTCTCCACCAAACCCTCCAACAAACCCTCCGCATCTGCATCCACATCCCCCACCTCCGCTCATAACTCTGGTAGCTCCAAGGACTCAAAGGAGTCTAAGGGAAAGGCTGCCTCCACTTCTTCTTCCCCTCTGAAATCCGACATCTCTTTCAAACTCGGCAAGGACTGCAAGCTTACTGCTGCCGAATGAAAACATTGCTTTGATGAGATGCTCTATATGTTCTGTGGACATGCAGAACACATGGCCAAGAACTGCCCAAGATCTACATCTCATGTGTCAAAAGGCCGCGCCACTACCACTACTCTGGAAGCCAAACTAAAGGCCTCCTCTAAGGCAAAAAAATAGTTCCCAACCTCCATAACTCCGCATGGGAAGAAGGTCATGATGATCTTGACTGTGCACCAAAGGAGATTCATCTCAACACATCCACTCTCTCAAATCCTAAGTCACTCATGCCATCAGTTTCTCTCGCTTCCTATCCCATTCCTCCTTTTCCCACACTCATATATTTCGGTTCCTCAGATTGTTTCATTGATACTGCATTTGTGAATAAACATAGTCTTTCCATCTATCCCGTGCCTCCGCTTGCTGGATTCCTCTTGTTCTCTTGTTCTAGGACACAACTGGCTCATCTGCCACAATCTGTTGATTGATTGGGTTTCGAGCAGTATCTCTTTCTGTGCACCTGAGCAGAGTTTGCCAGTACCCCTGAGCTCCCCTCCACAGCCTCTGGCTGACCCAACTCCATTCAATCTACTCAGTTTCTCTGACTGCAAAGCTCCTCCGATCACAATTATCAGTGCCCCTGTGTTTGTACTGGCCTGTTACCTCTACATACTCTCTTTCTCCCTCTGAACTTGAGTCCCTCTGTACATTCCTCGATAAGCACCTTGCAATGGGATTCATTTGACCCTCCTCTTCCTCTCATGCCGCTCCGGTCCTCATTGTCTGCAAAAAGGATGGTTCCCTCTGCCTTTGCATTGACTTCCAAGGACTTAACAAAATCATGAAGAAAAACCGCTACCCCCTTCCCCGTATCTTTGACCTCCTAGACACTCCAAGCCATGCCAAGATCTACACCAAAATCAACCTCTGGCATGCCTATCACCTAGTCTGCATTATGGAGGGAGATAAATGAAAGGTGTCCTTTTGGATGTGCTATGGCTCGTATGAGTGGCTTGTCATGCCATTTGGTCTTACCAATGCCCCTACAGCATTTCAGCAGTTTATTAACACTGTTTTTGCTAATCTTTTGGACATTTGCATTATAATCTACCTAGATGACATCCTCATCTACTCCATGGACCCTGCCTCTCACAAAGAACATGTTCAAGAGGTCCTCTAGAGACTCTGCAAACATGGCCTCTACCCAAAACCTGAGAAGTGTGAGTGGTCCACTGATACTACTGAATATCTTGGTTATTTCCTTTTGCCCTCTGATCTCACTATGTCTTTGGACAAGATTAAGATGATACAGGAATGGCCGAAGCCTCGGAAGGTCAAGGACATTCAATCATTCCTCGGCTTCGCCAACTTCTACTGTCACTTTATAGCGAATTTAATTACTCTGACATTGTCGTTCCTTTGACTTGCCTTACTTGCAAAGATACTCTATGGTCTTTTAGTGATGATTGCTGCTCCGCCTTCCATGCCTTGAAAGACACATTCACCTCCACTCCTATCCTCACCCATTGGGTTCCTGATGCTCCAATGGTTATAGAAACAGATGCCTCTGACTACACTATCAGTATCCTCTCCATTTGTTGTCCAGATGAGGAATTCCAGCCCATCACTTTCTACTTCCGTATGCTTTCAGCTCCAGAGCTCAACTACAACACCCACGATAAGGAGCTCCTCACCATTCACAAGTCCTTCCAGATGTGGCATCACTACTTGGAAGGCTCTGGCTCCCCCACTGACCACAAGAACCTGGAGTACTTCACTACTACCAAACTCCTGACTTGCCAACAAGCCCAGTGGTCAGAGTTCCTTTCCCAGTTCCACATGGTTGTTCATTTTCACCCCAGACGTCTTGGCACAAAGCCTGATGCCCTCACTAGATGCTGGGATGTCTATCCCAAAGAGGGGATAAGGACTACACTCACATCAATCCCCATAATTTCCGTCCCATTTTCATCCAAGAATAGCTCACTGCATCCCTACAAGCTGCCATTCTCACTGCTCTGGTCCTCCAAGCAAGCACCCTCTATGACATCGAGCAGCTGTACAGTGACATTCTCTCTGCCCTTCCCTCTAACTCTCTTGCCAAACTCCATATGTCCACCCCTGAACCTCCCGACTCTCGTTGGTCAGTCAACTTTGATGGTTTCCTCCACTTGGATAACTGCATCTATGTTCCTAACTCTAATGACCTTCGACTCTGCATCCTCCAATGCAAACACGATCATCCTCTGTCTGGACATTTTGGCCAGAACTGGACGTTGGAATTGATTTGCTGTGAATACACCTGGCCAGGTATCAGGACATTTATCAAGGACTATATCTTCTCCTGTACCTCCTGTGCCCGCGCAAAGGTTCCCCAGCACCACCCTTATTGGCCTCCTGAAGCAGCTCCCTATTTCCAAGAAACCATAGAACTCTATCTCCATGAACTTTATTGAACAACTCCCTAAGTCCTCTGGGTTCACGGTGATACTTGTGGTCATAGACCGTCTCTCCAAACAATGCATCTTCATTCCCACTCACAACACAATTACATTCTCAGAGCTCAGAAAACTCTTTCTCCTCCATGTCTTTTCGAAGCACGGAGTTTCCTCCCACATCACCTCCAATCAAGGAACCGAGTTTATCTCTCACTTCTTCCGTTCCTTAGGAAAAGCCCGTTCTTCACCAACAAAGGATATTATCCCAACATCTCCATCTATCCAGAATGAGATCTCACCTCCGCCCATGCTCAAGAATACTCCATTGACCTTGATATCCTTCATCAGTTTCTCCATGAGGAAATAGCCCATGCCCAACAGTGTTACCAAGGACCCATGGATGCCAAGCGAACTCTGACACCAGACTTCAAAGTCAGTAACCAGGTTTTTGTGAAAGCTATGTAAGTACTTCCACTCCACTAGACCTTCGAAGAAACTCTCTGAAAAGAACTTGGGACCATATGTATACCGTTATCACTTAGGCAGGAATCCACTCCTTCATGCTCTGACTCCCTGATTCTATGAAGTCCGTTTACCCCATCTTTCATGTTTTGCAATTAGAACCCTCCATACCCAATGTCATTCCCAACCAGGTAAAATCTCCTCCACCTCTGGTCGAAGTGGACAAAGAACCAGAGTTCAAGATCTTTGAGATCCTTGACTTCAAAACAGACTGACGAAGAAAACACTACAAACTGCTCTACCTTGTGTGGTGGTCCGGTTACAAAGGCACTGACAAAGAAACCTCCTGGCTGCTAGCCACAGAGCTTGGACATGCTTCTGAACTCATTGACAACTTCCACTTCCATTATCTGGACAAGCCCAGATCTCACTCCACATGATCAGACAAGAGTTCGCAGTTTTATTTTATAACAAACGCTAATTACCACCTAGACCTCCTCTTCTACCTCCACATCATCATCATCCTCCTTCTCTTCTGCCTCCATCGCCACATCTTCCTCCACCATCTTCCAGATGGCCTTGGCCGTCATCTCTCCTACCTCCACCCTCAACTTCACCACCTCCTCTGTTATCTCCCTCGTCACCTCACTCTCCTCTTCATCCCCCAACTCTTTCTCCGACTCCAACGGCTCCCTCTTCCTGTATATCTCTATTGTCTTGAGGTCAATTGAGCATGCCATGCAGGTGCCCTGGTCCTCTAGTTGCTTGGCTTGCACCTGCACTGTGTTTCAGAGCTCCCTCACTGCAGCTGTCATCACCCACCCCACCTGCATCCACACCCTCAACACCTCTGCAAAGTCCACCTCATACAAGGACCCTGTGGCGGTGCTCAACCCCTCCTCCAACTTGTCCATCCGCCTCTTCTTCTTTGCCAGCTGAGCAGCCCCACCTTGTGTCTCATTTCCTCGCATGCTTTCTCCTCCTCCACTTTCTTCCTCTCCTCCTCCATTTTCCACCTTGCCTCCTTCTTCTTCACCTTCAATCATCACCTCCATTTTCCACCTTGCCTCCTTCTTCTTCACCTTCAATCATCACCTCCATTTGGTGAACTTCGCTGTGCAAAGGTCATTGTCATTGTCATTGTTCTCCACTAGGTGGACATTGGACCATTTGCTGATGTCTTCTTTTTTGGACATGGTGGTGGTTTGGGATAGAGAGTTACTGGTAGGACCAAGTTAGTTTTTATAGGCTTTTGCCTCCGACCCACAAATTTTCGGACTCCAATTTTTGTAACTCCATATTGATACTAATAGGCCTTCAGGGGTATACAAGTCCAACTCTGGCAACTCCGGTGCTCTATGCGCCAACTCCAGACCTATTTTGTCTATATCACAACTCTGGACCTCCAGAGTTGTCTCTCTGTCTCATATATCCTATATAGTGTATTTCCAATACCTTTTCACTTCTGTCTACCCAGTATCCTGTCATCTCTGTCCTCCCTGACTTTGTCATAGTAACCTACTGACCCTTTCAGTTATGTATATTCCTCCATCTTATTACTTACCCTAGAAAATACTCCTCTCCTCAAAAATACTCAGACTTCCAGACTTTACTACTTCGTCTCCCGTTTCTACTCCATATATAAAGTTGTACCAATGGGGCTTGTACTTCAGTTCAAATATCATCTTAGACTCACCTCCACCTCCATTGACTTCTGTCTGAGTCTTGACGACTCATCTCCGACTTATCTTTGATCAACTTCAGGTTGTTCCCAACCCTTGGTCTATCTCCGACCATCTCTGATCATCTCCGCAAATCCAGGATACTGGACTCTGACAAGGGCACACCACATACGGTGAAGCCAAAGTCTCATTCCCTTCCCTTGGACATAATTCTAGAGTTCCAGAGTTCATACTGGAGTTGACCTGGTCTTAACACTTTATATTAATCTATTTCAAGTAGAAGTATATGTTTCATGAACATGTGGTTACTTCTTGATGTCTTGAAGAGTTTTGATGGCCTAGACAACACTTTCCACCCTTTCAGACCATATATAATCTACCATATACTCTAGATTAGTGGTGAAAATATGAGTTAGACAATTACCAAAGAACCTGGAAGTGTTAGAACAAGTTGTGGGATGATATATACTGATGGTAGAGTGGTCCACAACAGTTACAAGCAAATTTGATAAGTGAAACAATTCCAAAACCAAAATAATTTCAATTTATCCAATTTGATTAATAAAAAAGGATTTTAGGAGATGGTAGTAGGAAGATTGGTGGTAGACACCAGTAATCAAGCCCAAAGGAACCCATATCAAGTGAAAAATCTGTTTGCATGAGTTATTGTTTTAAAATGGCTGTCATTTCATCAAATCTTATTCAACTCTTATGACCCTTGTACCAATGGAAAGCAAAGAGCATGTATCTCATTTCATACACTTATAGTTTAGGACTAGAATTAGGGGTTATTGGGAATTATTGGATTTAGTGAAAAATAACCAAATATGCAGACAGTTTTTTGAGTCACTGTAACTTTTATGGTTATGTCATTTGAATGTAACAACATTCTCCTTGGACTTTCTTGGCTAAAAGAAGTCAATCCTACCATCAACTGGACCAAGCGTACCCTTGCCCTCTCAGAAAACTTCAACCAGTCGAAAGAACTCTATGCCTTACATTCCACAGACTATGACCACCACTTGTCCAAGTTTTGGAAACCACTGCCTTGCACCCCTTGCCATGTACACATGGACTCTATTATGCATTTCTATCTATTCAGATATAACAAATGGAAAGACCTCTCTCTGCCCTATGCTCCCATGACAACAATATTCATGTCATGTTTTATATTATCAAATGTAAATCTCAATTCATCCCAAAGAGGTCTCCTATCATCGCATGCCTCATCCAAGCTATGGAATTAGCCATGGCTATGAAGAGAGAGAAACCCAAACCAGTTCTATCCTTGAAATATGCTGAGTTCACTTTAGTCTTCTTAAAAGAAGCCACCAACCACATTCCCCCCTCTAGACCCTATAACCACGAAATCAACCTCAAGAAGTCATTCACCCCAAAGATTGGAAAAATCTATCTGCTCTCCCCCAAAGAACACTTTGCCACCCAGTTCTTCTTATAGAAAAACCTAGATTGTGGAAAAATATGCCCCTTGAAATCCCCTCAAGCCTCCTCATTCTTCTTTATCAAAAAGAAGAATGGTGGCCTTTGCTGACCTGCACCAAATTAAATTGATGCATGGTCATGACAGAAGGACCCAAGGAGTCAAAATTCATACACTTTTCATGGTCAGAATTCCACAAAACTTTAGGGATGGATAGTCTATAGTATGAACTACCTTTTCCTAGATTTTCTCAATTTTCCCACCATTTTCTGGGGAGATACTAATTTATTTTTCCCACCCATTCTCATATAGTGATCAAACTTGTAGTTATATAGAAATTCTTTATATTTCATTTCTACCCTATATACTTGCCAAATAGCTACCATTCCCACAATCACATGACCATGTACTACCCCTAAATAAGTCATACCTAGTCAGTATGAGTCAACATGTGTCACAGTGAACATTAGCATTCATGACTATCAAAAAGTATACTAGATTCAGCTTGGCTTAGCATGAATCAGGATGAGTCATGAGCTAAAATTAGACTACCCCTGATTTGTAATACATCAGCCAGCATCAGTCAACACCAAGCCTACCAAGCCAGAGCTCATCCAATCAAAATAAGCCATTTGTAATCCTTTTGGCAATTAACAGCTAATCACTTGGCATTCCCTTGGCATTTGTAAGTGATTTGTAAGCTAGCACAGCCTAGCATAGCCACTGTAAATATCTATATAAGGAGAGCCTCTCAAGCCACAAAAAGCAGATTCTTATCTCTAGAGATTTCTACCCTTAAAGGTTTAATCTCACAGAGGAGTTCTCTCTTAAAGAGACTTTTTCATCCATATTAGGAGTTCCCTCCACAGGCAACCCACAGAGGGCCTAGTGCAGGACAATTCCACAGCTTCAGTACTATTAGATAAATTGTTAGGAGCAAAAGACTTGTACCCAAGAAGAGATAAGTGTAATAGAACATCTTTAGGGAGAAAACCCTTTATAGGGCAACTAAAGGAAATAGATCACCAATAGCCTAGACTACTAGTGCCAAGCATATCTGCTATATCAGCTGACTAAGCCACCTAAAGGAATAAGTGCTAGTCTTGCCTGACCTGAATATTCATCTTCTTTATTGCATAATAAAGATTAAGTTAATAAAACCTATTTGAGTGAACTAAGTGAACCAATGGTTTGATTTCCAGCAAAGCCTGGAACATATATATATATCTATCACCTTACATCTTAGCATATCTACAGATCACTGCTAACATTTTTGCATTTTTGTAGCCCCTTGATATACTAACACCAACAGGTACCAGTAAATTGTCTCTGGCAACTTCTTTAAGTTTAGCCAACATATCTCTTGCACAAATAAGTGCAAACAACACTGTAGTCTAGCAATCTATGGTTGTCTAGTCCAATTCTAGTACATGACCACTTGAAAATCACATTACTAACCAGACCATTAGTTGAACCCATCTCAATTACTCTAGTCTATATATGTTTGTAGAGGATTGGTGAACAAACCATGTACTGTCTACACTAAGTTTATCACTGGATTCATCTAGTAGATCTAGATATTGTTTTCATCTAGAAGATATTTATTCCTAGCTTATAGTGTAACATTTGTGGATAGGTAAAGCATAAGTCTGGGAAACTTTGTTTTAGTTCCATTGCATTTGCCTACAAAGAAGACATTGCCCCTGCCAAAACTATTGCTATGTCAACAAACATATGGTTTGTAATGCCTACCCTTTGCCTCTTGTTTCTGATCTTGTTGATAAACTCCATGATGTCAAGGTCTTTATCAAATTTGATGTTTGGTGGGGATATAACAATGTCTGAATCAAAGATAGATACCAATGGAAGGCTGCCTTTATCACCCATAAGGGGCTTTTCAAACTAACCATAACATTCTTCAGTCTCTATAACTCACCTGCTACTTTCCAGAGATTTATAAATGACTCCTTCTGAAATATGATCACTGAAGGATGACTTGTCATCTATATGGATGACCTCCTTATTACCTTCCCTGATGCCAAAACACACAAGGAATGTATGAAGCATGTTCTTCAATGCATGACCAAACTGGATCTTCATCTTAAGCTAGAAAAATGCAAGTTTGCCACTGAGAAAGTAGAATATCTAGAAATGATTGTCAAGCATAGTCAACTCACCATGGATCCTGTCAAGCTGGATGGAATTACATCCTGGCCTATCTCCTCCACTGTCAAAAATGTTTGCTCCTTCCTGGGCTTTGTCAATTTCTATCATCAATTCATCCCCAATTGACCTCATTAAGAAGCTTACCTTGTGGTCTTGATCTCCCTTGTGTGTGTTCACCTTTGCCACTTCAAAATCTCTATTCCTTTGGAAACTAGTATTACAAATGCCAGATCTCTTCACCTCCTTCACTATTGCCACTGATGCCTTCAAACACACATCCTGGGGTATCCTACTCCAAATCAATACCAACGGAGAATGGCATCCTTGTTCCTATATTTCTCAGTCATTCTCTCCTGCTGAATGAAACTATGACATCTATGACAGAGAACTCCTCATGGTCATTCATGGCCTCAAAGCGTGGTGTCACTACCTTCATAGCTTTGCTTTTTCTATTCAGACTTTCACTAATTACAAAAACTTGATGTATTTCTGTCAACTGCAAACCTTTAACTGTCACCAAGCCCATTGGCTTATTGATCTTGCTGACTTCAATCTCAAGATGATCCATATTCCAGGCATGCAACTTGCTGATCCTGATGTCTTGTCTCACCATCCGAACCTTTTCCAAAGTCTGACATTGATAATAAAGGCATAACCCTTCTTCCTCCTTTTCTTTTTGTTAAAACCATTGACACCACACTCCACAAACATATTAAGCACTCTTCGGAATCTGACTTCCTTGTCCTCTAGGCTCTTCAATTTATGAACAAAGAGATTCCTCCCACATTCCGCTTCCATCTTGCTGACTGGCAAATGGAAGTGGGTGTCCTCACCTATCAGGGCCATGTCTATGTCCCTGCCAATGATTCCCTCCACCATTCCATTATACAACACTGTCATAATCATGAGATTGCCAGTCACCTGGGTTTTCTTAAAACCCATCAGTTTGTCTCTGCTGAATTCTGGTGGCCAGGTCTCACTGCCTATATCTGCCAATACATTAAGGGCTGTGCTGCCTGCCAGCAAGCCAAATCCAATACTCACCCTATAGTGCCTCCTTTGACTCCAATCAAATCCTCTGCATCTTGCCCCTTCTAGCAGATCTCTTGCAATCTCATTACTAATCTCCTAGTCTCTTCTACCAGTTTTGATTCCCTCTTGGTTGTGGTTGACCACAGGCTTACAATGGGGGTCATTCTTTGTCCCATAAAGAAATATATCACCACTGAAGGTATTACTGCCCTCTTTTTCCACAAAGTCTTCCTTCATTTCAGGCTCTATGACAAGATTATCTCTGATAGAGGTCTCCAGTTTATGAGTCCATTCACTCATGAGCTGGAGAGACTTCTCAAGTACAATCTTTCCCTCTCTACCACATATCATCCTTAGATCAATGAAGAAATGAAACAAGTCAACCAGGAGGTTGAGACCTACCTTCACATCTATTATGGGTCTAATCTTGGATTCTGGGCTGATTCTATTTCTCATGCTGAATTCACACACAATCACTGCCCATACTCAGTTACCAACAAATTCCCTTTCTTCTTGATGATGGATTATGAACTCCATGCCTTACCATCAGTAATCTCTGACTCTACCCTTTCCACTGTAAATACCTGCCTGAAGAACCTCTCTGCTGCTCACAATAAATCCCTAGCTTCCCATGAACTCACATGTCAAACCATGTCCACTCATACTCAATGCTACTTCAAACTCTTCGCCCTAGGAGAGAAGATGTAGCTCAAAGCCCAAAATTTAAAATGTTCCATTGCCAACCTGAAGTTTGCCACTAACCAGGAAGGATCTTTTATTGTCACAAAGATACTATCTCCAATTACATATCAACACCACCTTCCCAAGACCTAGAAGATCCACCCAGTCTTCCATGCATCACTCCTTACGCCCTATCATGAAAACAACATGCATGGAGCCAACTATCCTTTGCCCCCTCCAGATCTAGTAGATGGCAAAGAAGAATATGAAATAGAGAAAATCATCAAGCACAAAGGATCAAAGAGATGCCACTCCTTTCTGATCTGATGGAAAGGATACTCTGCTGAAGAAGACTCCTGGATTTTAGCAGAATCTGAAAAATGCAGACTCTGCTCTAGAAGAGTATAAAGCCCTGTTTTCCTTCATCTTCTTCCTTTCCCTCTAATCACCATGGCCATTGAATTCATCTGCACTGATGGTATTCCCCACTTGTCTCTTTCTGTCCAACAGAGCTATGAACATTACCAAGTCCCTCCTGGCTCTGCCTCACTCCTTGCCATTCCATCAGCTCCTCATGAGAATCAGACCTTGTTTCCTGAGGACCATGATATGTCCTCTCCTCTATTTCCTTCTCCTACTTGCTTTGAACATTCTCATGATTCTTTACCCATACTTGACACTGCTGCATAATGCCCTCCAACATCTTCTCTGGAGCATGCAGCTAGCCCTTACTCTGTTGCTGATGAAGCTTTCTTGTCCATAGATGTCCCAACCACAGTATACTGTCTTAGTGATGGTCCCCTGACTATTTTCAAGATCCATAAGCTCACTGAGCTCATTACCAACCCTGGCCTCACATTCATGGTAGATTGCCACCTAGATTCAGCCTCCTCCCTCTAGATGCTCTATAGTGCCTACTTGGCCAATCTAAACATCATCACCATGGCTCATGTTTCATCTGCCAATGCCAATTGCATTTACATTGCCCACTTTATCCATCAAGACACCCTAGAGGCTCAAAGTCACCTTCTTGTCACATTTCACCAGTTGGAGATGTTAACTCTTCTATGTGACCTTCACCGCTACCTCCTCACCATAGCTATCCAAACTCATTCTCTCACCCAGGAACTTCACAACACCCTAGCTGAGGAGGAATGCCACTGTCTTCTTTGTAGGCAAATGCAATGGAACTAAAACAAAGTTCCCCAAACTTATACCTTACCTATCCACGGATGTTATACTATAAGCTAGGGATAAATATCTCCTAGATGAATTCAGTGATAAACTTAGTGTGGACAGTACGTGGTGTGTTTGCCAATCTTTTACAAATGTATATGGACTGGAGTAATTAAAATGAGTTTGACTGATGGTTTGGTTAATAATGTGATTTTCTAGTGGTCTTGCACTAGAATTGGGCTAGACAACAGTAGGTTGCTAGACTACAGTATTATTGCACCTGTTTGTGCAAGAGATATGTTGGCTGAACTTTAATAAAGTTGCCAAGAGTTAGTTTGCTGGTATCTGTTGGTGTTAGTAAATCAAGGGGTTGTAAAGATATAAAGATGTTAGCAATGATCTGTAGATATGCTAAAATATAGAGGTGTAGATATATTCCAGGCTTTGCTGGAATTCAGACTATGCTTCACTTATGTAGTTCACTCAAATAGGTTTTAGTAACTCAATCTTTATTGTGCAACTAAGAAGATGAAAATTCAAGTCAAGCAAAACTAGCACTTATCCCTTTAGGTGGCTTAGTCAGCTGATATAGCAGATGTGCTTGGCACTAGTAGTCTAGGCTGTTGGGGATCTATTTCCTTTAGTTGCCCTATGAAGAGTTTTTTCCCTAAAGATGTCCTATTTTACTTGTTTCTTCTTGAGTACAAGTTTTTTGCTTCTAACAAACTATCTAATAGTACTAAAGCTGTGGAATTGTCCTGCACTAGGCCCTTTGTGAGTTACCTGTGGAGGGAACTCCTAAATGGAATGAAAAAGTCTCTGTAAGAGAGAACTCCTTTATGAGATTAAATCTTTAGGGATAAGAATTTGCTTTTTGTGGCCTGAAAGGCTCTCCTTATATAGATATTTACAGTGGCTATGCTAGGCTATGCTAGCTTACAAATCACTTACAAATGCCAAGGGAATGCCAAGTGATTAGCTGTCAATTGCCAAAAGGATTACAAATGGCTCATTTTGATTGGATAAGCTCTAACTTGGTAGACTTAGTGCTGACTCATGCTGACTCATGCATTACAAATCAGGGGTAGTCTATTTTTAGCTCATGACTCATGATGACTCATCCTGACTTATCCTGACTCATGCTAAGCTGAGCTGAATCTAGTACACTTTTTGGTAGTCATAGATGCTAATGTTCATTGTAACTCATGTTGACTTATACTGACTAGGTATGACTCATTTAGGGGTAGTACATGGTCATGTGATTGTGGGAATGGTAGCTATTTGGCAAGTGTATAGGGTAGAAATGAAATATAAAGAATTTCTATGTAACTACAAGTTTGATCACTATACAGTGGCTCAAAAAAGTGTCCCAATGTTTGCATGTTTTGTACTAAAGGCAATAATTCCCAATAACCACT